>QANT01004961.1:0-18405 GCA_003254885.1 Purshia tridentata
ATTAATTTATTACTGTGAAAAATCAGCATGACGTTTGACTCAATGAAGGAAATTGTTTATAGTCCATCACCAAAATCTCATTAGAGCATCCCTAAAAGGCTTTTCAAATGAAGAATTCTTCATTTTTTAAAGAGAGAGAAGAGTATTTTGGGCTCTAAGAGACCCTTTAAAATGAATCTTGAATTCACAATTCAATTTCTCTCTATTCAAATCTAGGACCCTTTCTCTTCTTTTCAAATATTAATTGGTTTATAATTTTCATACAATTTTCATTCTCTTTTCTCTAATAATAAATTTTTAATTGAATAAATTAAACTTTAAAAATAAATAGTGCATAGAACAAATACAAAAATTAGTAAATAAAAAAAATGTAAATAATGAGTACATAGAATAAATACAAAAATTTAAAATTAGAAGAGTTTTTTGGAAAGTAAAAAATTCAAGTAACAAATATCACTCTTCAAATTGCCATATAGGTCATCAAATGTGAATTTAAAAAATAAGTTTACCAAAATTTTTTAGAGATAATCTTAAAGAGCTAAGTTGCCCTTATCAAACTCGATATTCTATTTTATATTTATGGGACAACTCTTTTTAGTCGAGCATTCAAATTCAATCGCATTCCTCCTTTTTACATGGTTTTTAATTAATGACAAGGAACTGTTGGCTGTTGCTGCATTTAATATTGACAGAAACTTGAATATGAACGAAGATGATATCATTGACTCATTGTCAGTAGTCAGTCCTACAAGGATGTATGCTACACAGCACAAGTGTCGGCACCATTAATACATATTCAACAAATAGCATTCAATTTATAATATTAGATGGTTAATTGTATTAAACTGAACTATTTTTAATCACACTTTTTAATGATGTGCTATGATAAATATGATTAAATTAGACAGAAAGGGAATCCAAGGTTAAACAACAGCCATTTTTTATCCTTGCATTTTCTGATCCAGCTGGTTACTAGAATACTTTGTGCCAACCTGAAAAGAAAATTTTGGCTTTATATTGATGACAATATGTGAGCGAGCATCCACCCATCTTGTTTAGAAGCAAAATTTATGATCATTATGTCAATCTATCTTTTTAATTTCTTTGTCCCCAAACTAGTTTTTGAATCCCTTATTCTAACCCTAAATTCAAATGTGAGGTGACATATTCACTGCAATTATCACAGGGCGAGAGAAATAAGCATATTAAAAATATATGCTCTTCCCATCAAAATTAGTGTACCCCATAGAAAAAACTAAGCAATCATAATATATCATTATGCTGACATTGTATGGTTTTACCACAGAAGATTTACTCTTACCCCTTTGGGGCCATGATGCAAAATCATGTCGTGTGGGTTAGGTTTCCTACTCCTTGACCAGAGACCCCAGAAGGACATTTCAAACTAGAGAAGAATGTCATAGAACAAGCCAGACTAGCTATCTTTATTATTCAAATTCCAAGTCGCCAAGCCAGAAGACTTAAAAGTACCAATGACAAGTACCAAGAAGCTAACTCCAAAATGACAATGTAGAAATGATTGTATACATTTGAAATTTGGGTACTTTGTTTCAAATTTAGTTCGTTAAGACATATAGGTTATGTTTGGCTTAGTCACACACATGTGAAGAGAAGTGTTAAAAAATAAGATATGATATTATAAATTCAGAATCTTACATAACATTAAATAATTATTTGAACTTCTCTATTTATTGTCCTGTTAATTTTACGTTGGAGTAAATTATTTTATGAAAAAAAATGGAAACACATGCAAAAGAAACAGAAATTTACTCTGAGTGTTTATTCCTTTGAAAGAAGCAATGGGGGCTCATAGAGACCAAATCATCAAGCTTTCTTTGAATCTACGATAGAAAGTTAATGCTCCAATCGTCACGGCCATCATGGACAACTGTCAAGCTAAATCTAATCCCAAACCCGAATCCAAATGTGGAAGAGAAACCTGTCAGCAACTCAAAAAGTTGTACTTAGTGCATTCTCGGCCACTCTCTGTTTGAAAAAATTGCATCGTCCTTTTGGTTCTTTCTTCTTTTATACCCCCATCGTCCTCTTACACAAGTTCTAGACACAGAAATATACCGACTGACAAGAAACAAACACAAGCTCACCGACTTTAGAGACACAAAACAGACATGGGTTTCTCACTGTGAGCACCAAAGAGCAATAATTTCGGAGCAAGACTGAGTTTTTGAGCCAGAATCTCAAATGGGTCGGATTCATTTTCTCATTTCTCTGCTTCTTCTACTCGCATTTTCTAGTCCACCACATGTTATAGGGAATGCCGAGCTTGAAGCTCTGATGAAGCTGAAGCTCTCTCTGGACCCAGAAGACAGGTTCTTGAAGTCATGGACCAGAGAAGGTGATCCATGTAGTGAATCATTTGAAGGCGTGGCGTGCAATGAACACCGAAAAGTGGCCAATGTTTCTTTGCAGGGAAAGGGTCTCTCGGGCAGGGTCTCGCCTGCAGTGGCCGAGCTCAAATGCTTGTCTGGTCTTTACCTGCACTACAACAACTTGTCTGGAGAGATTCCCAAAGAGATTTCATATCTCACTGAGCTCACTGACCTCTATCTCAACGTGAACAACCTCTCTGGGTACATACCACCTGAGATTGGGAACATGACTAGTCTTCAAGGTTGGTAATTTTTTGCAGTTAATTAAGTTTCTTATTTCTTTTCTTTTTTTGGAGTGTCATTTTTGGTTTGTTGGTATGAATGAATAATCACTGTCTGAAGCGGCTGATTGTACTGGTGAAAAGGTCCCAATTTCTTAGGAAAATTGACTTAATTTTGTTATCGGAATTATCAAAACTGGGTTAAGTCATATTTGCTCCCTTTGACAACCAAGGAAAAAAAGTGGAAAATTTTGTATTTGGTTTCTAGGAAAGGAAGATCAATTAACTGTGCCAAGAGAAAGAAATTTTGATATTTGTATGAGATTTGGCAGTTTTTTAATCTCAGCATAATCCCATATATATAATTTTTTTCTTGTCTTTGTAGTTTTACAGCTATGTTGTAACCAGCTGACGGGAACTATACCTACACAGATGGGGTCCTTGAAGAGGCTAAGTGTTCTTGCATTGCAGTATAACAGACTAACTGGTCAAATTCCTGCAAGCTTGGGATTCTTGGGGATGCTAAAGAGGCTTGATTTGAGCTTTAATAAGTTATTTGGTACAATTCCTGCAAAACTAGCTAGTATTCCATCTTTGGAAGTCCTAGATATCCGGAACAATACTCTTTCTGGAGTTGCCCCTGCTGGTAAGTCTATGTTTTCCATCCTCACTTATTTTCATGAATTGTTTGATCATTTGTTGTGCAATTTTTTTGACCATTCTGATTACATATTTCAATGATCAAAATGAAGCTCTAAAAAGATTAGAAGAAGGATTCCAGAGCAAGAACAACCCAGGCCTATGTGGAGTTGGGTTTTCTACATTGAGAGCTTGCACTGCTTTTGACACGGACAGATTGAACGTGGATGGACCACCACTTGGACCAAACTTAAACAATACTGCTCCGAAAGCCAACCCTCAGCCTGTAAACTTTCAACCTCATTGCAACCAAACCCATTGCACAAAGTCAACCAAATTTCCACATGCTGCAATTGTTGGAGGAGTTATTTCACTCGCTGTCACTTTGGCAGGGGCAGTATTTCTGGCCCTTATCCGGAATAGGCGTCAGAAACAAAAGATTGGGAGTACAGCTGACCCTTCTGATGGTCGGCTTAGCACTGATCATGCCAAGGAGTTCTTTAGGAAAAATGCATCTCCACTTGTGAGTCTTGAGTACTCTAACGGATGGGATCCATCAGGTGATGGGCGAAATGGCATTGGTTTGCGCCAGGAATATCTAAATGACCATTGGTTCAACATGGAAGATTTAGAGTCTGCAACCCAGTACTTTTCTGAGGTGAATTTATTGGGGAGGAGCAAGTTCTCTTCTGTCTACAAAGGAGTTCTAAGAGATGGTTCTCTTGTGGCTGTTCGGAGCCTTAATGTGACCAGCTGCAAATCTGAGGAAGCTGAATTTGGGAAGGGACTAAACATATTATTTTCTCTGAGGCATGAAAACCTTGTCAAGTTGAAAGGTTTTTGCTGCTCTAGGAGCAGGGGTGAATGTTATCTTATCTATGATTACGTTCCTAAGGGAAACCTTTCTCGATATCTTGATGTGGAAGACGGAAGGAACCAAGTCCTTGACTGGTCCAAGAGAGTCTCTATCATCAATGGCATTGCAAAAGGTAAGTCTTCTTCATTAAAAAAATTTATTCTTTATAAACTGTTCATCAATTCCTCCCCCAATGCTACACCACCAGCATGTGCTTTGGAATGGACCTTGTTTAAGAGATTAAATATATAGGTACAATTGACTACTGTTCCTGTTTGTTTATTTCTTACTCTTCAATTCATAGGCCGCTTGAAAATTTATTTTTGTTGCAATAGGACTCCTGATTTAAAATTTTTTAGCATTCACCATAAATGTTTTTGTGCACTTCTGTTCCATTTACTTTATTGTTCTCTCTTCAAAACCCTTTGAAAATTGAGGTGCAAGTTTAGTTTGAGAGAATCGAATGACCTATGTGTGTGCACATTTTACATTTCTATCTGCTTATTGAAATATGCTCGTTTCCAACCAGGTATTGGATATTTACACAGCAGTGAAGCAAAAAAAGCAGCCATAATCCACCAAAACATATCTGTTGAGAAGGTTCTCATTGATCAGCAGTTTAACCCATTAATAATGGACGCTGGCCTTCCTAAGCTGCTAGCTGATGACATTGTCTTCTCTACTCTGAAAACAAGCGCTGCCATGGGATACCTAGCTCCTGAATACATCACCACTGGTCGTTTCACTGAGAAAAGTGATGTATATGCATTTGGAGTCATTGTCCTCCAAGTTATATCTGGGAAACTGCAACTCCATAATTCAATGCGATTGGCTGCGGAAACATGCAAATATGAAGAATTTGTTGACACCAACCTGAAAGGGAAATTCTCAGAACCTGAAGCAGCTGCACTGGGAAAAATGGCACTGGTGTGCACCCACGAGCTTCCTGAAAACAGACCAACAATGGAGACAGTGATTCAGGAGCTGAGCTACTTCAAAGCCAGTTCATGACGTCATGCTTCTATTTTCTGTATCTGGAAGAAGCTGCTGCAGATGTTGACCTGGCAAGTGAGGCCTCAATATAGTTGCACCCTTGGGGGAGAGGACCTAAATGAGCATGTGAAGTTTGTGAAATACTGGCTTCCTCTAAACTGAAGGTGGTGGAAAGTAAATTTTTGGGGAACAAGAACTTCCCAATAATTACTTGGAACAATCTTTGTTTTGCTACTTGGATAGCTGCTACAAGCTCTCATGCAGTAACATGGTTTGTCACACAAATTATGGATCTAGTCTGCAACTGGTAGCTCGCAAGTCCTGTGCTGATTGCTTAATTAGTCATGTATAATGTATGTTAGATAATAATTAATACCAGCTATGTGATGGCTTGTCATGCATTTTGTTAAAGTTAGCTTACCCGACTGTCAGAAGGACCAATATGACAAATTCAGATCCTACTGTATTGTACTGCTGATAGCATTGAAATTGAACTCTTACAACCTCATGTAGTTAAAATGAAGGGTTTAAATCAACTGAAAAATTGGCACATGGACCTCAAAACACCTTTTGGTACATCAATGAGTTTACTAGATATAAATCATATAATAATACATCATCTTTCTCCAAACATGTAATTTTATTTTCTTTCAGCAAAAATAAAAAAATAAAAAATTGTATAGAAGTAACATTCACTGTTGACACTAACAACGATATGCAGGATTATAAAGTCCACTGAGGGTAACACCACCGTTCTATGCGACTGCACTTCGATGTTGTTCTTGAAACCATTCAGCAGGCCACCAATCCGGTCTACTAGCCTCAACCTTTATATCTTTCTGGCCTTGTATGGTCAATGCAACTGATCCTTTGAGAGCTTCCTCCAAACGCAAGACACCAAGCCCACGACACCCAAGTTGAGTTGTGACAGTGCCAACTTTCTTGCCAGATACACTATCAATCACTTCGGAACCAGGAGCAACTTTCTGCTCCACTTCTGAAAGAACAGAAAGGTAAGGATTGGGAAATACAGAAAAAACAGAACTATGAAAGTTAAAATTGGAAGGTAGATTACCTTCTCCACTGTCCTTAACAAATCTTAAAGGAAGCACGCGTTTGCGAATGACCCCTCGGTGGTGCGTACGAGCTACAAGCTCTTGGCCCACATAACACCCTTTGTCAAAGCTAATTGCATTTAGACCCGCCAGGTTATATTCAAGAGGAATTGCCTCGCCTAGACATGATAATAACAAGTTCAGGCTGGATAATGACAGAACTAGAGGCAGAATCTGGGAAATAGTTAAAAATTCCAGGACACAATTGACTCACTGAAGTAAAAAATACATGTCACAAACCCTGAGAATGCAGGGCCAGAAATTTACCATGTAAATTGAGAAAAATAATATATTTGTATTCTATAAGACAGTTATTATGCTATATTGAAAGTCCATGTATACCATGGAAGTAAAGATACACCTTTTGGGATCTCAGTTGAGCCTTCTGCAACTCCACTCACTATTCTCCATAGAAGGTAATTCATTTCATCTGTTTCTTTGTCAGCTTCAACCAAAGGAGCTGCAATGAAAAAAAAAAAAAAAGTGTAGCTTAATCAACAAAAAGGTTTGTGTCGCTGTAAACACATCAAAATCTCAAAAGCAGCAAAAGATTAAAAACTCACGTGTTGTATTGGATGGGAAGATCCCCCTGAAACCAAGGCAATCCAATCTAGGATCCTTAAACCACTGCCATCCAAGAGGACCCCCCCGCGCAGCTGACATGCCTGAATGATCAACACCAGCACCCCAGCCAACGCTAGAAGCCTCTGGTTCTTCTGTAAGGGAGGATGTCTCAGAGAGGTTTCCCCCATAACGCTGCCAGCAATATAACTCTTCGGCCACATTTTCGATCTCAACCTTAGCCCTCAAACGGTATCTGCGAAAAACATAATAAGGAAATAGAAGTCAGACCTATATCACAGAGGTCATGAAGTATTAAAGTAGGAAAAGGAGCCAATTGCTTCCCAAAGCAATCTTGAAAATGTCCAAAGAAAGGCAAACATGCGAGGATAAAAAAGCAGAGACATCATACAGAAGATGTGATCATATTCCTACGATATTGACACAAGACTCAGTAACAGCAGTATGCCTACAAAGCATATGGCAAGAGATACACCGATGGAATGACTTCTTGTTACTAAACCAGTTACCTGTATTCACCTCTAAGGAACATGTGGCGAAATTCTAGAAAAACTTCAAAATGAAGAAACTACCACTGATTGATAAACCCATTCACAGAGTCTCATTAGTTACAAGATAAGAGTAAGTTTGTAGAAGACAACTTTGCAGATAAAGAAATGAACTCCAATACCCTTTTCAACTTATCAAAATAGCTTCTTCAACCTACATACAACAAAGCTAGCTATCTCGTTACCCATTAAACTTATCATACTTATATAGCATTAAAGCATATGCAACTACATTCTAATCAAAACCAAATTTCGTACCCAAAAAATTAAAACTATATTTCTATCCAAATGAAAAAAGAAGCATTTCCAAACAAAACCCCACTTAAAAAATAGTCCTATTAAGAGAAACAAAGCTAGAGAGAGTGTGTGATTAACAAAAAACTCACTTCTTCAAGGTGTCCAGTAGCTCATCCAAGACAGAAGCATCCACGTCCGCAAAGATCTCCACCGGCTCATCCGGGTCATACCGGGGACCCGACCCCGTCCGATTAAGATTGGACTCAAACATAGGCAGGCTATACAAGAAGAAATCATACAAGAACCTTCCCTGGGGCGTCAACAGCGCGGAGTACATGGGAGGTACGGACACAGAGGGCAAATTGGGCGTGACCAAAGTGGAGGTCTTCTCACCCATGGGTTCCCCAAACCTGCGAACATCGTTGGTCAACAACCCCTGAAGGAATTTGACCGTGTCTGGACCTCGGAACCGGACCACAGCCCGGTTTTTGAGAACCGAAGCCAGCGGACCGGCATTCTCCAACTGGGTTTTATTGTGGCAGCCTCTGTAAGTGTAGGAAATGGATTTGGGGATTTGGAGGGAGAGTTTGAAGCGGTTCATTGTTTGTTGCTCTGAAACTGTTGTTAATATTTGCTTGCAGCGCAGAGGTTTTGAAGAAGATGAAGAGGGAGGGAATGGGCTAAGGTGGTGGCAAGTGAAGTTGGGTGGTGGACACGTGCGCTTATCGGCTTGTGGAGCTTTCGCCACGTATGTTTAAAGGCGGTACTTTGCAATTAAGGTGGAGTTCCAGTTCGATGAAACTCCTGAGCACGAGCCAGGGCGGAGGCAACGGTTAACTCCTACGGGAGATGGCGCATGTGGATTGGGGTTTATCGACCGGATAACTGGGCTGTAGGATCACTCCCAACTGGGCCTCATCCTCAGGCCTCATTTTTTAAGCCCGCCAGCACATATTTATAGCTACCCAAAACCTCAAAGTATATAGGAAGGCTAACCATATGCAACCAAAACACAATGCTTATGAAACTTTCTGTTTTGGCCACTTTGGTGACTGAAAACTGAAAACCAATCTTTAATTAATACGAATTTCAAATTAAATAGATAAATAACAATAATTATAACAGCCAATCACAAAAACAAAAACAAAAAGAAGTAACTATTATAAATAATCCCCTTTTAATATTGGAGTGACACCTATCTTGATGGAAATGTTCACTTGTTTGCTTGCGAGGACGACCACATGCAATGGAAGTGTTCTGAAAGATAAAAGCTTCCAGAAGTATTAAGGAGTAACATGTCTCAAATGCGTACTGCTATTGTACCTTATGATGCATATATCACTTTCTATAATGGTTTATCCAGAAGAACATGAATTCAGACAGATTTATAAATTTGTTGACATGGGTTTTGCAAGACTATGGTAATGATGAGTTTTTGACTAAGCAAAATTAATTTACGGTAGTAGGATCTTAATTGGAGAGATGGCCTTTCTTTTGAGAAGTCGCTGTGATCAAATTTTCTTGTATGACCCAAGTACTTAAAAGATGAAGAAGTTTTACGATTCAAAGCCTTGTTTTTTGATATATGTGAAACTCGTGTGATATCTGCAGGTGTGAACCCTACTTGAAAGAAGAAGAAGAAGTGAGTGGGGGTTTTATTGAACTGCAAGGGGTTTGGGTTAAAAGTGAGACAGACCAATTAAGGTCCATGGTGCCAAGGATAATTGGCTTGTATGTGAGTTCAGTCCCAACAAGCCTATATGGTTCAAACTATGCTTCTTCAGGCCTCATTTTGTAGCCCGGTATAATTTTTAACACGACATAAATTTTATACAAAGTTAGAGATTTTGAATATTAATCATTATTCGACACAAACTCGTATATAATATTATCCACTAAAATGTTCTTAATAGAAATAATCCTTAGATGAATATTGGATTATTTTTTATGGTTTTGTTTTGGTCAAAATCAAGTAGATTTCTCAACTTACACCTCTGGATATATGCACGATGCACTTTGCATTTCTGGACGCCTCAAAGTCCACCTTGGTATGTATCAAGGTGCATCGTAAGATGATAATGTAATTATAAATTATGAATTTAGTGTTTTTTTTAATAATTAATTAATTGTCATTTATCGTATTTTGACACAGAACTTCCTCTGATAATAAAGACATTTTGATTTTATAATTTTTAATTCATAATATATGTGACTCAACATAACATAATATAATTAATAAAGTGATTAATAACAAAATATATTATTAATAAAGTAATTAAGTTAATAACTTTGCTAAAACAAATGTACCAAATGATTACGTATTCATTTTTGTTAGAAGTCCTAAAAATCTCAAGACGTGATTGACTATAAAATATCTACAAATTGTGCTACTCCTTCCGCAAGATATAATTTTATTCGGATCTATTTGTTTTATTCAATACACAATATTTAATTAGAAGGAGACAAAAATATCTTTTTTGGTCTGAAGGAGGACAAAGTATCTTCTATACTAAAAGTTGTCTTCATTCATATATATGTTGTTATGTGCAACCACTTGCATGTGTTTCATATATATATTCTTCTGTTTCATGGACTCCTATTGATTTTGTAGGAGATAGATTTTTCTTAAATGATAATCAATGCTAAACTAGACAACCATTCATGCATTCATGCACCAAAATCTATATCCATATATATTTATAGTTTGAGTCTTTAATATTTCATAATTTTAAAATTAGAAGGACTCAAAAAAAAGAAGAAGGTTGGATTATCATTAGAAGGTGTGTTTAATTCATTTTTATTAATTAAATGTTTAATTAATTTGAGGGGTCACATTCATGTACCCTAGAATATTAAAGTTGACTAACAATTAGAGCTTGCTTAGACAAGTTGTTATGCTTAGCGGAATATTCTTTGTGATAGATTGCAGTGCAAGTTAAGAATATATATAGTAGCTACAAGATAGCATCAATCTAATCCATGCTTGTCTATCTATCGTTTAATTATAGATATATAAGGGAAATTTACCTAATTATGGCTATTGGGTGGAGACCGACTTTGTATACCAATCATATAAATATGGAAAGAAATTATGGAGAGAATTATACAACCTGATCTGAAAGGTGGCATGAAAGTGACTACTAATTAGGCTATCACTGCATTAGAATTCTTTGCATTTGTGGTGTTTTGAGCTGTACTTTCACTAAGCAAGGTCAAAAGCCCTTTGGTTGTGGAATAATATTATCTTTTTTTCAATGGTGAGGCTTTAAAATGATGTTTATTCTTGAAAAGATCTAAAAGCATGGATTTACTTTTGATAATAAGCTTGCTAGTGGTGCTTAGGGCGGTAAAAATATTAGATATATACACTGTATCTGATTGGAAACATTTGAAATGAATTGATACAAAGTATTTGAATTGATACCATCACTAAAAAGCGGTTTCAGGTGCTTTTATAACTAAAAAATATTTGTAATTTTTTTTTTGCCAAATGCAAACAAAAATGCTTTTAAACCTTCTAAAAACACTGTAAAACAACAAATGCAACATTTTACATGTTTATTAACATTATATTCATGTATTTCTTCTCATACAACTAGAACATTTTATGTATTTTTAATTAACTAAAATTATACAATGTATAAATTTATTGAGAAATATTTAAGCTATTGATATATATGGGTCACTTACATAATGAACTGAGATTTACATGCATCTACGATTGACAATACGTCATCCCAACTTAGAAGTAGATAAATAAATGTTTAAACTCATTGTTAAGACATAAATTAGGAGAGGGTTACAAGCTAAGGCCATCCACAGCGGTGATACCCAAAGCTATTTGAGAGCCATACATGGGTATCAATGTGATACCAATACCTAAGACCCATGCAGGGGTCTGTTTTGAACCATGCAACTTGAGTGCAATAGAGCCCGGGCCCACCCACGTGAAACACTTTTTGGATGCACAAAGGAGACAGAAATATAGAGGGGCGAAATGACATAATTTTGCACATTCATGGGGCTGCACAGGTTGAAAGGCATTAAAGAAAATGTGAAGGACATATATGTAAAAACTGGGGGGAGGCATAAAAATTCCAAATAACTTGAAAGACAATTTGGTGGAGGCAAAGTAAAGTAATTATAATTTGGGTTATAAAATAAAATATTTAAATATATTTAATATTGATTTTAAATTAAATATTTTTTAAAATAAAACCAATGATATAATTTTTATAAATATTTAAATTATAATTTATAATTTAATTATTACTTAATCTCAATTAAATTAAATTTAAATATGTATAACGATATAACGCACAATATTACTGTAGTTTTAGTAAATATAACTATCACTCTCAAGTCACAAAATTACTTTTCAAGCCACTTATAACTCTCAAATAACTATTATACTCACAAAATTAAGATTTATTTCTTATACAAAAAGAGAATACAAAAATAAAAATAAATAAAATATAGCACTATATTTGACAACGTAACACTATGTTTGAAATGTCCTATATTTCTACTTTCGCAGCAACAACACTTCTCTCTAATGCATCCCACAAAACCGCTGTAAAGAAAAGCAGAGAATCCTTCTACGCCCACGCAGTGTTTCAGTGGGTGCCCCTATTTGGTTCAAAAACATCTAGAAGTGAGGCCTTGAATTCAATTACAGGCTTTACCGTTCTCTTTATTCAAAAATGATTTGATAGCAGAGAATCATTCCTACTTAGAAAATCTAGAAACCTTTTTTGAAAAAAGAAATAAAAATTGAATGCGTAAAAATAGGAAAAGTAACTTGTGTAACTTTATAATTTTCTATTCATCAACAAAAAAACAAGAAAAGAAACTCTTATATTCTGTTTTCACATTCTATTCTTACTTTGGCATTCAGCCTTATTTGTAATTAAAAAAAAAAGGATGTAGGAAATATTGCTTTGAGTGTAAAGAAAAAAAAAAAGCTATTTCCCATAGGCAGGTGCGTCCACATCAGCNAGGTGCGTCCACATCAGCTGAAGAACTGGTCCACTTGTGACGTGGCAGCAACACTTTCAATAAGCCATGACGCGATAAAGATTTGACGTCAAGAGCAGGTGGAGGCTGACGTTGACCTTTGGACGGCTTGGGTACTGCGCTTGGTTTACGGACGCGGTGACCTCAACTGTCCCTAGTTGACCGTTTCACACTCTTACTTTTCATACCCCCTCTTTTGTAAGACTACCACCCCTAGATTAATTAAACCCCATTTTCTTTATATATTTTTTATTGGTCTTGTTAATTGACAGCAAGTACTACCAAGTACCATCATCATCACCACACAGGCAATTCTTATTTCGGGGGTCAAATGTATTAGAATTTGGGAGGTGAGCAATGCGTTGAAAATGAAAATGATTAGTATTAAACTCATGGTTCAACATCTAATCAAATATAAACAGTTGTTTGACACTTTAACAAACATGGTATTTGATAATTTGTAGAACGACAACCTTCCAAGTTGCTAGTGCCGTACAAGAATAGAAGTTTTCTGCTTTTTCATTCAAATATAAAATCAGATTGTTATAAGAGGACTGTGGGCAGGCATCAAGGCATTGCTATTTAGTGGTGAAGCCATCATTTTCAGGGAGAAAAATCAAAGCCTGCTGCTATATACATATATTTATAAAGCAACCAATGAGATAAAATTTGTGTGAGAGATAAATGAATTTCAAAACATATTTAATTATAAACAAAATGCTTAAAATTTGGTTGAAATGGTGGAATTTAGTTTCACTAAAATTAAGAAAATTCTATCAAACCAATTTTATAAAAGAATTTAGACATTTATTTCAAACCTAATTGACAATAAGAGGAGTAGCTTAAACTTTTATAAGCTACTAAAAAAACCCTTACATTTTCAATGTGTGATTTCTCTCAACAATATTACATATAAATATTTTAACCCTTAAATCTTAATAAGTTAAAAACATAAAATTTTTTACAATTAAATTAGTTTGGATGCTATACAATATCCATGCCATAGACGATGCTTAAAACTGAACTACACAAATTATCTTACAAGACATCTGTTTTTGAGTTAAAATACAGACTTGAGTCTTTTTATGAAACAAAATTATAAAATATATACGTTCATTTTTTAAAAAACAAACCTTTTTACAGAGTAAAAAACCCGGTTAACTATATGTTTGTACTTAACTATATATTTGTATGTTATGTGCGAAACTATCGGTTTATATGTTGTTTATATGCCCTAAGTATTGGTATGTTATTTGGTGAAGTGTGAACTATGAATTAGTATGTTGTACAGTTGTACGTCTGAATTGGGGCAGTAGAAATGGGGATTGCGACAAAGTTGGCAAGTTGCAATTTGTAGTAACTTCCAACGTTTGCATTGATTTAGAGGAGACACATAAATAGAAAAGACACTGAAAACCAGGTTGGTGGTCATTGCACAAAAGTTGTACACAACAATGCACACTAGAACCCTTGTTGTAATCCCAATCTACACGTCGGACATGCGCGGCACAATGTCAACGGTCCACCAGAACCCTTGGTATGACATTTGCTGTCTCTCTCTCTCCCGACTCTCTTAGTCTCTCCCCAAATAAAAGCCCAACTTGAACTCCGCTTCAAACCCACATATTCAACTTCACATCAAACAAAAAGTACAAGAAAAAGAAGAAGAAGAAGAAGAGAAGGTTCAAACTTGAAACCCATTTCAGATAAACAAAGTTGAGAGCAAAATGAAGCTTATTTGGTCGCCAGAAACAGCAGCCAAAGCCTACATCGACACCGTTCGATCGGTAAGCAATTAATTCCTCACAAAAATCGTTTCCATTATTTCTCGAATTCTCATCTGGGTTCTGTTCGCAGTGCGAGGTTCGTCACGAATCGGGGGTAGCAGAGCTCGTTTCGGCCATGGCTGCCGGCTGGAACGCCAAGTTCATCGTCGAGACGTGGTCGCAAGGAGGGGTTTTAGCGACGAGCATTGGCCTCGAGATCGCCAGCCGCCACACGGGCGGGCGACACGTGTGCGTGGTCCCGGACGAGAAGTCGAGGTCGGAGTACTTGACCGGCATGGGCAAGGCGGGGATGTCGCCGGAGGTCGTTGTCGGGCAGCCGGAGGAGGTCATGGCGGAGCTGGCGGGGGTTGATTTTCTTGTCGTGGACTGCACGCGCCGCGAGTTCGCTCGTGTACTGAGGCAGGCGAGGCTGAGCAGCCGAGGGGCCGTATTGGTGTGCAAGAACGCGAGCTCGAAGAGCGGTTCAAGCTTCAGGTGGCGGAGTGTGATTGATTGTGGGTCGCGGCGTTTGGTAAGGTCAGTGTTCCTGCCCGTAGGGGAGGGTTTGGATATGGCACACGTGTCGAGCAGCGGAGGAGGGAGTTCGGGGGGGTCGAGCAACAAGGGAGAGAAGAGAGAGATGCGGTGGTTTAAGCATGTTGATCGGAACTCAGGGGAGGAACATGTTATCAGAAAGTGATTTTTTTTTTTACTATAGTACCATGTACATAGTTGTCTCTGGAGTCTGGACTATGGACCCAACCCAAGACTTGTATATAGTTTCCTCAAGAAAATGAATTAGAAATGCATCCACAACATTTGTTTATTTTGGTTTTTGGCTGAAAGGGATGGTGATTTTTGAGTAGATAACTCTTTTAACATATTCCGATATCAATTCAAAATTTTGATTATATGGCAGCAGGAGAAGATTTGTCTTTGAGAAAATTGCATGCTGCAAATCTTTCAAATCAGTGCTTATCATGGCTCTCTTAGCAAATGGTAAGCACAATAACCCCATATAACATTGAATATCACATACAAGGTAAAAAAGAGTGTGTTTACAGCAGCCATAATTTGGTCTGTGTGTACATCCAGCAGCAATCATCCTGTTCACTGTTTGATCTATCATCTTACATCAAAAGAAGTAATTCTGCCCAGGTATTAGTATTTTCACCATTATTCAGTAGCCTGGTCTTGAATCCAAGGTGTCTGATAAAATTCCATCACTTGAATTGTTTCTCCATATGGTCATAGAATTGGAATTGCATAGGCCTCTACACGAATCAAAATTTCAAAGACGCAATGAAGGAAAGATATTTAGTCACCGAAACAAAATAGTGACAACTAAATGAATACTTAAATGAGAGTGAGTAGAGAGTGAACTAACATGTACACAACTCTCTGCAAACTATGGCCGTACAGTACGGTCAGTCAGTCCCAACTGTCTCGACTTCTTCTAAATGCCTTTTTGTCTGAAAGCACCTTCTTGCTTTTAAGGCGTTTCTGTTCCCCGATAGCAGCCCTGAAAAATACAGAGAAAATAACTAAAACCATGGAAAATATACAGTACAAGAGATAAGGCAGCAAGCAAAACCAAAGGTAAAGAATTTGCAAACATAGATGATAAAGAGTTCTCACATTTTAGCAATCTTCTTCTTTTGCTCTTCTGAGGGAGGAGGTGGGACATAAGAAGCAGCATCGATGATCGCCTGATTCACTATATTATCAGAATTGTTTTGGGACTAGCAAAGGCTAGGCAATTTTTTTCTCAAAATTGAGCCAATCGCCTTGTGCTAAAGCATCAAAGCACTGATCATTGTGTATCAACCCACAAGAACATAAGAAATAAACAAGGATTTTTAGTAGTACCTGAAGTTTTGCCAGAGCATCTTCAATGTTACCCCTGAGAAAGAATGGTTGCATAAACCAAATGCATTGGCAAAGCATAAGCAAAATTGATAACATAAAGGAGAAGAAGAAAGAAGTTTACTTCTGCGTGCGAGTCCTTGTTGAAGATATCACAAGCTCCCCATCTTTGTTGATCCGATTTTTCTCCTGTTCATAACCCAGGACAGTGAAGAATGAAACTCATGAATACAGTATGGAGTCCATAAAAAAATTATCGAGGCTGCAATAACAATTCCAGAGTAACTATTCTTTCCCCGTTTCCCATTTCCTGTTCCCTCTATCTCTCACACAAAGTTACATATGTGTTTGTGTAGGTATGAGGCATCTTTGGCTGCAAAACCTGTAATAATGACACACATCACAGGAGTTTGAGGTTACCAATCACCATTATAATTGATGAGGATCAAGAAGACCTTCTCAAATAACTAACTGAGAAAATTTTCTATCAAAATATCCTAAAGTTTCACATCTGTCGAGTACAACAAGATACTGGTAAGGACCATCACATCAGTTCTTCTTCACTTCTTATCCAAATTAGTCACATTTTTGTGCAGGGATTCCCTCACCCCAGGAACCTCCTGTGTGTTCTAAGCATATAGCAGCCACCACTTTTATGTGTTCTGAGCATATCACAAACCTGACTGGGTTAGTACTAGTGATCACTACTGCCCTCCTACATAGATCTTCTTACTTTTTGTTTTTGTTTTTGTTATTTAAGAACACAAGTCATAAGAAATAATGGGCACAAACCATTTGCAAAATCCTCTCTCTTATCCATTCACTTAGCCAATATGCATTTTTAACATTGAAGCGCATGTCCACCTTGGTGTTCACTGTACAATCAATAATAGCAAAGAAAATAAAATTTTGGTGATAAAAAGAATAAAAGAAGATAAAAATCCACTCCGCAGTGAAAAAGAAAGAAGTTACAGACCTTTGTTCACATTCTGCCCTCCAGGCCCGCCACTTCGTGCAAAACTCACAGTTACTTGGTCTTCATGTATATGAAAAAGAAGAGAAAAATGATCAAATAAATGAACGTTTCATGTTAACACTGAAATATAACAACTATAGGATTAGGATAGAGTAGATTAGATGAAATAACAACTACGAATTTTCACTAATTTGTAACATTTTCCCCCTAATTAAACGAATTAAGAACAATTGTGAAATAATCTGCATTACCTCAATTTAGTTGAATTATGCCGCAAATTTAAAAAATATATATATATATATTGAAAATCTTGGACAAGCATTTTGATTGATAGCTACAACTAGACAATACACCAAAGAGGAAAACAACCAATGATTTGTGCATTTTCTGAGAAACCAAACAGACCGAAGTAATCAATAATCAGCAGAAATATCTGTAAGAGTATAGACAGCGACCTAAAGTGATTTTAGGAGGGGGTTGGCTGTCAGCGGCGAGAGATCGCTCCTCGGCGTCTTGCAAGAGCTGGTTGACCTGCGAGAGCCGAGCCGACACCTTATTCCCGCCGCCGCCTCCGGAGTCCGACGCCGCGCATCGGACAGAGCGGAAGCTGATTCCGCCGTTGGAGCGCAGCAGAGTCGCAGGGATTGACGGAGAGAAGGACAATGATGGTTGGAGGATGTGTCTGAAACTCAGAATCAAGTTCGTTGTGGTTCTCAGAACCGCCATTTTCTTTGTGAAGAAACCTAAAACCGTTTTAAATTTTAAATATCCGTTTTGTTCACTCTTGTTTTTTTTTCTGGTCAGTTTTTTTCGTGACTCGACTACTGAATAAGTGAATAGAGTTTTCTTTCGGTAACCAAAAATGGACAACTTAAATATATTAAATTGATAATTATTGAAAAAATATTGTTATTTAATATTTATACTATTTTAAAAAATAAACACAAATTTTGATAATTTTCAATTTAAACAACACTTATTCTATATTCATACCATAATTTTATACTACTTTAATTGAATACTAGAAAAATAAAAATAAAAACCTTGAAAGAGATTAAAAGATATATATTTTTCTATTAATCTCTCTTTTTTATTTTCCTCCTAATCAAGGAGTTAAATTTCGGTTTTGTGGAAATTTTCGATAGAAATTTCGACGGAAATTTCGGGAAATTTTAAATT
>QANT01004962.1:0-38486 GCA_003254885.1 Purshia tridentata
AGCCCATGGTTCTAATCCACAATTAACATGTCCTACGGTTGGGAATGAGGAATTTCAACCCCAATTTCGCACCCCAAGTCACTGATTTTCGAATTTCCAGATTTGGGGCTGATTCCCAATTTCTTCCCATGTCTCAATTAACTCAATTTAACAACCTAACTCCAAGAGAATTTAAATGGAGGAATAATGGGGGAGAAAACCCACCTAAATGGCAAGAGAACGCCGGAAAAACTGGCCGGAACTGGAGGTTGTGGCGGCTGGAAACTTCACTCCGTGCAGTGGCGCGCGCAGAGGTTGGCGTCGACGTCGGGGGTCGCGGCAGCTGGCGTCGGCGGCTGGGTGTTGGTCGGAATTGGCTGGGCGTTGATCGGGAATGGCGGGTTGGGGGAGGGAAGAGGTGACAGTCGGCGTCGTGGGTCGTGGCGGGCTGGCGACGGCGCAGGAAGGTTGGTCGGTGGCTGAGTGTTGGTCGAGAATGGCTGGTTGGGGGAGGGAAGAGGTGACGCACGCACAAGGAAGGTGGAAGTAGCTGGTTTGCGGGCTGGGAGGGGGAGAAATGGAGAAATAAAAGAGGAGGGGCTGTTTCCAGAAAATTCTGGAATGTCCCTTTATTTACAATTTTGCCACTACCTTCACACGTCCATAACTCACAAACCGTAACTCCGTTTGACGCATACTTCCTGTCTACGAACTCGTAAGCCCGAGGCCTTCCTAATGGACCCAAAGTCAAACATCCAATCTCATCCAAGTCCAAAGTCAACTTTTGGCCCCAAAACCATATTAAAAATTAAAATTTTTTTACCTTACGGAGTACGGGTCATTACATATGAGGTCAAAACGAGAATCATCAAAATGATTTAGGTACTGCAAGCGGCATTCTATTAAATTCCATAGATAAAGTAGTAAAAATTGTCTATGCCTTAAAACATTAAAGAAGTCCCCATAATTAATCATAATTTTGGGAATCATAGGAGGTGATATTTTAAAAATCCTATGGTAAATAATATATAAATCAGCAATTACCTTGATTCATTCCAATAAGTAGGCACCTCAAACTTTGGCAAAACCAGGGTTGCATTTAAAAGACGGACCATCACACAACTGCACTCCACATAAATAATTTCCCATGCTTAGCAAAGTGGGAACTCAAAATCGTGCAGTTTTACAAAAAATTACGAAGATGCTTCAATCACTTACATCTCTTCTCAACTGATTAAGGCCACCATAGCAATCCACTCAAATGAATCCATTACTCTTTGATTGCAGAGCTGGAGCATTTCAACCAAAAACCAATGCAATTGTCTGCAATGATAGACAATTAAGATTGACTCATTATATCAAAAAATTATTCAGCAACCTCACCTCATTCCTTCTTGTATTCCCATGCTATTTCACAAAAATACCAATTTTTTTTTTTTTTAAATCTTGCTTTGTGTCCACATTTTCACATAACAAACAAAACCCAAATGCATTCTTTAAATTAAACAGTTCTCAATACCTAAACATGAAATATACACCAACTAAAAACTGTGAAGTTGTAAGCAAAAATGATAAAATATTAGAAGGGAAAGAAGAACTAAACAGTCATAGAAACTAAATACTGATAACTCTAAAAAAATTTTAAACCATTTTAGAAATATTAAAGAAGGCATTTAAAGTTTCAATTATTGTACCTTTTCTTTTTTTTTCTTTTTTCTTTTTTTTATTGCTGAACTCCATAAACTTCAAACCAAATTTCAAGGGAAGATCAATATATCATTCCTTATACTCATTCATTAAATATAAACACCTCCTCCTCACAAATATTTTCGCCTATAATTAACTAAGGGCTAACAATATCATTACTGACCTGCAGGTGACAACCAAACAAACAATAAATATAGCATCTGGCAAAATACAAAACAGATCCAGATTATTCTTTTTGATTAACTGAAAAAAGCATAATTTATCATATTCACATAAGTAGAGAAAAATACAAAGTTTAAAGTTAAATCTGAGTTTCAGATAAGTGATTGAGAGCCAGTTGATGTGTCAAGTCGAATTCTTGCCACTGAGAGCCAGTTGATGTCTTGGAGCATGAAATAACACCAAACCATGTCGATTAATTTGCAGTATAGGGGGATTGTCAACAAGCTTGAAGCAAACAAATGGCCAAACAGCAAAGGATATTATACAGTGATATGGAAGGAGAGACAAAGCTTGATATAGTTTAAATCAAAGTTAAATGGATCCCACAAGGATCTTCACAATAATATGGCTCAAAGCGATCGATATCTTCAGTGAAGTTACAAATTGACAATCAACATTCTGAATCCAAAACAGACAACTGTTCGCTCACCTCAATGACCTTTGGGTTGCAAAGAGAGAAAGCCTCCTACAAGAATGAAAGAATGCCACATGGATTAAGCAACATCCTAGTTCACTATTTAATAATTTACTACATAAAATATGTTCAAACTGATATATTAAGCATGGACAAGCCATATCACATGTGATATTTCCCTCATAGCCATTAAATCAAAAGAAACCTATTTGGCTAGGCTTGCGGCACATATAAATGAAATTATCAATAGCTACAGGCACCAGTAACTGACCTCTCCCATGGCAAGCACTTCAAATGCATCTTTGTAATTTTGTCTTTGAATTAGTTGCTTTGCATTTGTATGAAGCATCAAGCCCATCATTATTGCCCTGCCAAATAGCAGCTCAAATCTTACTTCAAACTTAAAATGGGACTGCATACCCTTAAACTTCTCATAAAATACAATCTAATTGGATTATGAAAATTATTGAAACCTAATTATGTATCATACCACTCATCAGTCTCAAATCCCAACTCTACTTTCTGTCTGCTTTGATCTTCAAGTACTATATTGAAGTCTTCAATTGGCAATGAACCATCTGCATGCCTCTTGGCCAATGCAGTGGCAGCTGCCCTATCATGTCAATGGATGCACAACCCAGTTAAAACTTTAAAATCGAAACATAGACATATACAAATCTATAAAATATTAGATATTTATATATATATATATATATATGCTTTTTCTCCTTTCTGGTTATCTTAACAGAATTAAATTAGACAAAATTACATTATCACTGGCAGATAACAGAAGAAGAAGACCAAACGCTTCTTTGGATATAATTTATATTTTTTGACTGTCAAAACGCCACAAAGGCACAAACCTAAGATTCAATTTTCGTTTTGACAGAATCCTCAGGAACCAAAACACCCCTTCCAGCAGCTCCAGTCTCAAATTAATTTAACAAAAACCAAAATAACAGAAAAACCCCAAGTTTCAAACCCTAGTTTTAGAAAATACAATGAACCCCATGATATAGAGAGAAGGGGACAGAGAGAAAGCCTTAATAAAACCCAATGGGATAAAACCCCTATTATAAAACCCTAGTTTTCAGTAAACAAATTGAACCCCTAGGATTCGCAACTCAGAAGGATGAGAAGAGAGAAGGGAACAGAGAAAAAGAGAGAAGGGGAGCTACGATGTCAATTACCTGAAAATCTCCAGCTTGCCACAATGTACAGTATGTGCGCGACCTGAAAGAATGGGGCTACACCGGCGTCGCCTGAGGATGAGAGAGAAGAAGTTTGGTAGTGAGATCGACTACCAAGCTCCTTCTCAGTGTTGGGTTTCTGTGAGAGAGAAGCTAGGCGTCTGAGTTTCTATGCGAGAGAGAAAGTGTTTTTGTGAAAGAGAAGGGGAAAGTGAGTGAGAGGCTCGGGTATAACTTGGGGAAATTGGGTGAAAAAAGTAAAAACTTAAATTAAAAACTTAGCTAAACATATTACTTATCAGTTCAAAATATTTTGTTTCTCAAATTAAAAACTTAAAATATTAGTTGAAAATATTGGGTGACATGTAAATGGAATAAGACATCATCCAAAAATTCAACTGATAACTAAGTATTAACGTTATCAGTTTTTTTAATAACTGATAACTAAAATATGATGTCTATTACAGTTATTGTTGTAGTGTTAATGACGAGATGCATTATTATTCATATAGATTTGGACCAAAAAGGCCCAAAAGACCAAATGAAACACCCAAAGGCATAGAAGGCCTAATGGATGAAATACGGCCCAAGTATGTGCACTACTACAAATATGGGCAAAGGCCACTATTTTTGCACCCATAGATGAGAGGGTGCCAATTGACAAATGGGGTGGTCACTAATACTTATTGTTAGTGATTACTATATTTATAGTGGCCATAATAGTTGCCTTAGGAGATCCACAAATTTTTACAATAGTTGATTAATAAGTAGCTCTATAAATATAGTAACCAAATTAGGAGATTAGTGGATAATTATTCTTTTCTCAAAGTAAGCCAAACTGATTGTGTAAAGGTGACTGGGCCATTTTAATGGCTGTGCACAAAGCCCAAAAACTGCCTCTATATGGCCTTCTCCAGCCCAATTTTACATAACCTTTCTCATTTCTTTCTTTCACACACAGTCATTTCACTATCTCTCTTAGTTTAGGGTTTTGTTTAAATACAAAACTATTTTTTCTCCCTCTCGCAGCTGCACTGTCTTTCTTTCTTATCCATCTCTCTATTCTAAGCCATCACATGCCAATCACTCTCTGGTGATGCAACCACTATGGTTCTTCTCCTCTCTTCCTCCTTTCTCTCCCCCACTGCTCCGATTACCCATAAATCCAAGAAAAGCCCGAAATCAACCCAAAGACCCGATCCTTGGCTTTTCCGGAGTTGACCTCGATTCCGGCGACGTCGAGGCGGTCCACCACCATATTCTCTCTCCTCTCAACGTCCTAAGCACGATGGTGTGCTCGGATTCTCCATCCGATCAGCCACGGCTTCAAATCGTAGCTCCATAGCTGTCACCTTCCACCGCCGATCTCCGGCGACTCTAGCAGCCGATTACAGTGATTCTTAGTGGGTTGTGCTCTCCACTCTCTCCTCTACCTACCCATACTTTTATATGTGACCAATTAGGGTCCGAATCAAGAACCCCCAAATTGGAAACCCTAGATTATTAGATTAATTTTTTTCTCTTCTCTAATGTATATTAGATTATTTTTTTCTCTGTATACATTAGATTTGATGATTTGGGTGTTTTTGGGGTTCTCTATTTAGGAGTTAGTTTTATTCTCTTTTTGTTAAAGTGCTTTTGTAAATTGGTGTAAAGAAAATTGACATGTAAGGTTCAATTGACATTGTGCTTGTGGCATGATAATAAATGCATAAGTTTTGCTGCAATGCAAGTATCAGAAAGCCTGTACTCAATAAAATGCCGTTATGCAATTTTTATTTTTATTTTGAATTTTCAATCTTACTGCATGTTTGGTGGGAAAATGCATTTTATATCCAAATTAATTAGCCACCAAAATTCAAATGCTCCACCAATACAGCAACTATCTACAACATTGGTGGAGAAATGAATTCATAGAAGTACAAATTTGACAACCAAATTTCGTGGCTGCAGCATGATTACCAACCAAAAAAATGGGGTGGCCTTTGGCCATCTTTGATTTAGTGCTGTCAGAGATTTCTGCAGAGTTGGTCTCCATTCTCCACCATTCCAAATCAATTGGAGGGGATAGCCACCTTGCCACCCCTTTCCCTGCAACATAGACCACCTTATTTGGTTGTTGCTGTCTCAATAGCCAACAGAAAAAATTGGTGATTGAAGGCCAAAAATGTAGTAGTGGTGCTCAGTATGAACAGTAAGAAATACCATTCTTATTGAGACTTGAATGGACAAGTGCCAAGCATAGGTTTGGTGCGAACTTGGATTCTCTAACTTGCTTTCCTACAAGTCTAGTACCAGATTCCAATTTCAGTCTTTAATTACAGAATAGAGAGAAAAAGAATAGGGAGAGAAAAATTGTGTCTAAAGGCTAAGATTAAAACATGATACTAGCCTTGCAATGAAGGCAGTAGATTCAAGTCCTTAGAGCCCAATGGTACAAGGCCCAAAGCATAGCCTTGCAATGAATTAACTTCATTTAAGACAGTGGTTTCTTGTAACAAACCATTGTATAAGCTTCATAAAAAATTACTGGATAAGTAAACTATTGTTGAATACCAATCTACACATCAGTTGTAGGCACAAAACTGTTTTATAATACAATCTTACACAACGGTTTATTTTTCATATGCATGCATTATACGACTATTATTTGTTTAAGCAATATTGATTAAGAACAAATGACCAAAAGGATCGAAGAGCAACTGCATCATTGAGCATTGAATTTGAAAGGAGCCAAAATTAGTACTATGCAGATTTGGCATCCGAGTTCTGTTTTGGATCATTAGGTACTTGTTTGGAAGGAAACGGCGAGACGAGTGCAACTCATTGCTATTGTTGTGACGTATGGGATTTTTCAGTCATCCGATATCATTAAAAGTCTCAAACAGCATTTTAAGTTTCCGAACATTTTATTTATTTTTATCTTCATATTATTTGAGATTGTTATTACCTGTGGACCTTAGTTATGTGGTTGTTTTTGCCCTAGAATTTTCATAAACATATTTAAGATATTTTACAAGTTGTAAAAGAGATATTGTTTATTTCTAATAAAATAACGTTGGTTTCTTAGTTTCTCTTTCTTGCGGGGTATACCGCGTCAATATCACTATTAGCTATCACCTTGACATCACAAAGCATTGTGGTCATATGAGTTATGACAAAGTCATAATGTAAGTTTCCAGGCAGTTAATCTCCAACTTGCATCTTTGTCTCCATCTTTGTGGCTTATGGTAGCTGTCTTTCTCCAAGCCATGGCCACCTCTTGCAAGGACCTAGCTACTATCTGTACCAATCACCATCTTCTGCTCATTCAATTTAATTATTTCCAAATACCAAGCTTTCATCCTAAGACCAGAGACAACAGAACATCAATCAACAAAGAATAAAATAGAATAAAGATCCCAATCAAGGATTTATAAAATTCTTGTTGCTACTACCAACAATTAATTGCTTGACTTGCGATGTTAAAATAGAATAAAATATACGAGAATAAGATAAAAATCACAAAATATAAGATTGAAGAAAAATAAAAAAATATGGATTAAATTAAAAAAATTAAAATTACGATTACTGAATGCATTTATTTTTAGGCCAAATTACGGGGACAAAAAATATAGTTTATCCTAAAAATAATGATAACTAAGAAAAAAAACAAACAACATGTTATGCAGTCAACGCTTGGTTAAAAAACAATGAAAGTGAAATATTGCTGATCATATATTTATATTTAACAAGGTTTCATGGAAACAACACAAACGATCAATATGTTATTTGGTCATGGTTCTATGCGTTGGTGTCCACAAGAGTTGTGCTGATGGCTGACAAATAAAAATTTCACATGACAGCTACATGAGACCTCTATTGAAGGTGAATTACATATATAGTTGGTGCAAAGATAATCTGTTTAAAGTATATTTGCTTTCAGGCCGATTATTTAATTCTAATTTTGTATTCATTTTAGCGTTGAAACTTACACTACAGATCAGGCACGTCTTTCTCTATATTTTCGAGGATAAAACTCCCTTTCACAGGAATGTATGTATAAATTGTTTCATCTAAATTCTAAAGTCATCATGTATGTTTAAAGCAGTTGGTCCCCAACTTCTTTCACTCCATCTTTGTGTCACATCTCTTCGATCTCTCTTTGTCCCTGTTTCGATCCTTCTTGGTCTAGCTCGGTCACTTCTCCAAGACATGGCCAACTCTTTCACAAACCTATCATCTCAACCTATCATCCTGCTTTTCCTTTTGTTTCTTCCTTGTGGTTGTTCACTTTATTTCCAAATACCCCGCTTTGAACCGAATGTAGCCGATATACTCTATCAGGGAGATGCAGTGCCTAATGTTGGAGCGGTTGACCTAATTTCCAAGGATAATTATGTATGCCGTGTTGGCTGGGCCACCTATGCCAAGAGAGTGCCACTCTGGGACTCTGATACTGGGAAGCTCGCTGATTTCACAACCCATTTCTCATTCATCATTGACACACAAGATCGTCCCTCTGGCTCTTACGGGAATGGGCTTGCATTCTTTCTTGCTCCTGTTGGATTTCAAATCCCACCAAACTCAGCTGGTGGCTTTCTGGGCCTATTCAACACCACAACCAGTGGCTCCTCTGCGAACCAGATTGTTTCAGTTGAGTTTGACTCCACCGTAAACGAATGGGATCCTCCATATGAGCATGTGGGGATTAACAACAACTCAATTGCTTCTGCTAATACCACCACTTGGAATGCTAGCTTACACAGTGGAGACACTGCGGATGTATGGATTGAATACAGTGCAACAACCAAAAATCTCAGTGTCCATTGGAGTTACCAAACTACCTCGAATCCTAAACAGAACACTAGTCTTTATTACCGGATTGATCTGATGAAGGTTCTGCCTGAGTGGGTCACAATTGGATTTTCAGCTGCTACTGGTCAGAATATGGAGCAACATAAACTTGTATCATGGGAATTCAGTTCAAATTTGTATATCAAAGAAACTAGTGGAAAAAGTGCAAGGAAGAAAAGATTAGTAATGGGTTTAACTATTCCAGGAGGTTTTCTGATAACTGGCGTGTTGGTAGCATTACTTGTGGTGTCGTGGAGAAGGAAGCAAAAGGAAAGGAAAACATCAGAGATGGAAAATTTAAGATCAATCAACGAAGACCTTGAAAGAGGAGCAGGACCAAGAAGGTTCTCTTATAAAGATCTTGTTACAGCTACCAACAATTTCTCCAATGAGAGAAAGTTGGGTGAAGGAGGGTTTGGTTCTGTTTACAGGGGCTACTTACCAGATTTAGATATGGTAGTTGCAGTGAAGAAAATTTCAAGGGGGTCTAAGCAGGGAAGAAAGGAGTACATAACGGAGGTGAAGGTAATTAGCAGCTTGAGACACCGAAATCTGGTGCAACTCATAGGATGGTGCCATGATGGAGGTCAGTTCGTCCTAGTCTATGAGTTCATGCCAAATGGTAGTCTTGATTCTCATCTCTTTGGGAAGGGGTCTGCTCCAACCTGGGCTATGAGATACAAGATATCTCTGGGGTTGGCCTCTGCATTGCTTTATCTTCACGAAGAGTGGGAGCAATGTGTGGTGCACCGGGATATCAAATCAAGCAATATCATGCTAGATTCTAGCTTTAACATCAAGCTCGGTGACTTTGGGTTAGCTCGGCTAATGGACCATGAGCTCGGTCCCCAGACAACTGGATTGGTTGGAACACTTGGTTACTTGGCTCCAGAGTATATAAGCACAGGCAGGGCTAGTAAAGAGTCAGATGTTTATAGCTTTGGAGTGGTCGCCATAGAAATTGCTACTGGAAAAAAGTCAGTGGAACGTATGGGAAAGGATTCTGAAATGGGACTGGTAGAGTGGGTTTGGGATCTTTATGGAAAAGGAAATGTGCTTTTGGCTGTGGATGAGAGGCTGAATGTGGAGCATGATGGGAAGCAAGTAGAGTGTTTGATGATTGTAGGACTGTGGTGTGCTCACCCTGATCGAAATCTAAGGCCCTCGATAAGGCAAGCAATTCAAGCTCTTAACTTTGAGGTAGCATTGCCAATTCTTCCAACAAAGATGCCTGTTCCAATGTATCATGTACCTACAGTATCAGTCAGCTCTGGTGAACCATTAATAACTACAAGCCTTCAACATGGTCGGTGAATTCTGTGCACAATCTCAGTTGGTTATATGTTTGTATACCACCTTAGAGCTATAATTAGTTCGATTCAGTTCGATTTGTGTTCAGTTTGTTTGTTGGCTCATTTCAATTCGTTAAAAACAACCAAGCACAAATGAAAAAGGAGCCAAGTTTGAGTTTTGGTATATAATAACAGAATATTACAAAGCTGATGAGCAATTTGTATTTTTTTTATGAGAGACAAGAATCCCCTATTTACCTACTCATCTCTCTACCATGCTTTAATCTTGGCAATTAGAGTAAAGACAAAGAAAGAGGACGAGGTAGAGATGGAATGAAGCATGACTAAAATTAAAAACATAATAGACAAATGGGTATAGACAAATGGGTAGAAGATCTTGGTCTTTTTATGAGACAATTGGTTTGAGTTCGGTTCATTTGTTAAAGCTTGCTCGATCATAAATCTTAAAATTTTAAGCTTATAATTAAATATATGGAATACCTAATAAATCCAAATTATTGTATTGGTACAATAATGATGGACATGTACTTGTTTCAAAGCTTTATGTTTGTGCATATTCTGGAGTTTATGATGGATACATAATTAGTAAATATTAAATATCAATGTTTGTTTGTTATTTCTTTCTTATATTTATGTCTTTCATTTGTAATTTCCTAATTATTAAGTCAAGCTGAGTAAAAGCTTGAGCTCAAACGAGCTTGAGCTTCATGGATAATATTTGAGCTGAGCTTAAGCACCTTAATACTCGACTTGGCTTGGCTTGTTTGCACCCCTAATAGGTCATCATTCTTAGTGTTTTTCATGAGACATGATTGTTTTTTATGTATGGAAATTAAAGCTAGAAAATTACTCATAAACGATTTCATTTCTCTTTACTAGCAAGATGACATATTGTAACCATATTAAAAAGAGGAAAGATATGAGGCCTAAAAGTTTCATTCATATGTAATATTTCAAACAAATTAATTACTTATATCGACCAAATAAACTTCTCCTGTTTTGTTTTTTCTCCTATCTGTTCCTTTCTTCTGTGGATCATGCACTCCTCGTATCAGGAGGACCAATCCAATTCAAAATGAAGCTTGAAAGGCAGAAAATTACAAATAGGCCTTCCTAATTACAGATTGGTTTTCTCTTTTTTTTTCTTCAGACTTGCATTGGTAGACAATACAGAGCTATAGAGATTGAGATTTGAGAACTGAGAAAGATATTGGAGAGAATTAATTACTTATAACCCTGACAACTTATTCAGATCCCAGCTAGCTAGTATACCAGACGACCCTGGGCCTCGACTGAAATATAAGTATAGTTAGTCTTTTTTCTATAACATATTTTCTCCTTTTGTATTATGTGCTTGGGGAAAGGCGGAGCAGCAGTCCATAGGATAAGGCCCAAATCAAAAGCCCAGAAGGGCAAACAAGGGAATTAAAATACTTAAAAAGTCAAAACAGGTTCTACCACTGTTGATTAAGGGGTTTAGAGAAAGGGTTAAAAGATGGGTAATTTTATTAAATAGAACTCATTAATACAAAATAAACTTTTTTAACCCTTCCAAGCAAAGTTAATCTTTTCTAGCTCTTTGGCCCAATTTCTGACCAAACTACCCTTTCCCAAATTACACCTCCAAATTCTACCCAATTCTTTGCCCCTTTTTCTTCCTTTGTCTCCCTAAATTTTCAGATTTTCTCTCTCTCTCTCTCTCTCTCTCACCCAATATGTAAAGTTGCAGACATCATGAATTCACAGATTTGAAAACCCACCCAATATGCAGACGTCGACACTCTCCTAACTTCAACTTTTGTTCATTTTCTTTTTGTTGGGTTCTTCAAAAATTTTTGGGAAGATGAGGAGGATGATGATGTTGAAAGAGCCAATCAATCGATCATCCAATTGGTCGTAAATGTCTCCAAGAAAAATGACTTAGAAGCCGAAACATCAAGAAAAGCTATGGAGAAGGAAAACAAACATAGAATGGAATATTAGTTTTGAGATATGAAGATTTTTCATTAATGGACTTTCTGGGTTTTTATGTTGTAGATCTGGTCGATACATGGTCAACAAGTGGTCGACAGATGGTGCTACAGATAGTGCTGCAGCGAGTTCATTGTTTTCTAATTTTTTACATTTTTTGTAGACAAATGTTCGACACAAGGTCGACAAGCGATGGTGCTACACACATGGCTAGAGCACATGATGTTATTGTGCTACAGCTACGTGTGACATGACTTGTCAATCATGTGTCGACCATTTGTCGACCATGTGTCGACAAGACCTGCAACAACAAACTTAGATCTGAGTTTCAAATTTGGAACAACAAATCCATGTTCAAATTTTGAGAAGTACACCTACTTCATTTCTCATTTATCACCCAATACACCACATCAGAAAATTTATTTAAAGTTAGAGTCCATTATTAGTTAAATAATACTTAATATAAATAAAAAAAATAAAAAAACAATAGCAAACCCCCTACTCCAATCTAAGCCCTCCTTTCCTAAGAAAAACATTGGACAAGCTGATGATGGAGACAAACTGCCCCTGTCTGAGAGAAGCACCAAGCTTTGATCCGAAATGAGTCTTCTAATAATGTTGTTGACAGTGGAATGAGAGAGAGCTATAAGGGTGGGAGAGGAAGAGAAAGGAGCAAAAAACTGATCAGGGGTATTTTTGTCCAATTATGACCTAAAGAGTCTTAAAAGATTAACTTAGAAGGGAAGGGTTAAAAAAGTGTTTTTGGTATTAAAAGGGTATATTTAATACAATTACCCTTAAAAGATTTAAAGGCACTTCTTCAATAGGTGACAAAAATTAATTATTCTTCTAACATGCATAAGATAGACTTGGGACTTTTTTTTTTTTTACCATTTAGCTAGGAATCCAAATCNACTTGGGACTTTTTTTTTTTTACCATTTAGCTAGGAATCCAAATCATCATGCACCGGCCAATTGGTTTGGTGTACCTTTTTTTATTTGGGGAGGGAGATTTAAATTTGGCTTTACGTACCTATTTTACTTTATTTAGCTTTCTTTAGGTTTTAAACTTTTATTTTTGTTTCGATCTAACTTCTTTTTATGTATGTGTTAAGGTTTTTTTTTTTTTTTTTTTTTTTTTATTNTTTTTTTTTTTTTTCTATTAAGGAGGTGAGGAAGGGGTTTGAACTCGAATGTATAGGGGGACGCTTTTTTCTTTAGCCAACTAAACTAATCTTAATTCACAATTATTTGTTTAAGTTTATTAAGGTGCTAAATCTTTTTTTTTTCTTTTTGAGAAGGGGTGCTAAATCTTAATGGTAAATTTGTTTGTTTAAGCAATAATTATCTTTGTTTGCTAAAAATTATTATCTTTAAGTAATAATTTAGAGACAAATTTAATTTATTTGTCGTTCCACACTTCCACACGTTAATTTGTTGCCATTCAGTATATATTTAGGCATACGAATGCTTGGTTTTTATTTTTTATTTTGATAAATAATTTAGTAAGATTTAGATCTTCAGAGTTGACTTGAGTGTGAAACCATTATACAAAAAGGTTGATCATAATATATTTGAGATCCAATATATACTTGCATGTTCAGTGTATTATAGTAAAATGCGTATTGATGTTAGATAATAAGATATTTGCACCGGATTGGATGCTTTCTGTTGAAGAAGAAAATATTATTCTTACCGTTGCGTTAGCCAACAATTGCGCGGCTTCATTTTAGAATTCAGATGCCTGCTATATACAGATAAGATTGTCCACTGCACAGTTAGCTCACAGTAAGCCTGTGCACAGAAAAGAAGCCAATGGTGGCTTCATACGAAGGCTAAAACTAACCTAGCCAACTGCAACCATCTGTCATCTTGTGATTAGTTCAGTTAGTTACTAATTTATTTTGGTATCATTTTTATGTCCATGTGTTGATATATAGATTGTATAGAATATGTTAGAAATTTTTGTAAGAGAAATATGTTAAAATATGTTAGACCAGATAAGCTCAAATGTCTTTATAAAAAAAGCTGCAATCGATATATACGTTTAGAAGAAAAACTACTGTGGAACATCTTATTTGGCATGATATGGATAAAGATTATAAAAATCAGTACTGTAGTTGTATCATGGGGAGCGTAACATTGGAAAGCCACATTTAAGGGAGATAGAATGATGTAGGAGGAGAGATAGGAGGTATGCATGATTTTCTTAATGACATGTTTGTTCAACCAATAACGGAAGAAGGTGGCGGGTCGTCGAAAATCGTGGATGGGCATCCAGCAAAGGCCGAAACTTTTTTCAAGTTGCTTAAAGAGCCAGATCAAGAGTTGTATCTTGATTGTAAAAAATTTAAGAAATTGGAGGCTGTTGTAAAATTGTACCAAATCAAGTGCATCCACAAATTAAATGTGTCAGACACTTATTCTGCCACTGCAAAGCAATTCTGGTCAAGACATTGAGTCATTTAGGAAAGGGAGAATCGAGATTGAGTACAAAGTGAGCAATTTCACAGCCCTTTCAATTGAGTTACTCAACAACTACAAAAACTTAGTTTCTAATAATACTCTTATTTATAATATTTTAGATAATATTTTTAATTTTTTAGTGGGGTTAATTTGGTAAAGCAACGACGCAATAAATGCATTCCAAGTGATGAGAATAGCAAATCCAAGGGTTGCAAATTCTCCCTTCATGGGTATCTCATACTCATGTAATTATGTAAAAGAGAACATATTTTCATGTGCTTACCGAACATGAGAATATCTCATACCTATTACCAAGCTCTAAATCCGCAAATCATACTCATTCTCAAGTCCTAAGCGGCCGCCAACCTTACAAATTAACCAGCCCTTAAAAGTCTTTCTCTAAATATTTCATGGATACAACTGCTTTTCAGAGACCTAATCAATGTATAAATTAAAGCTAGTGGCACAAAAAGTAAACTTGTTCCTTATCACTTTATGAAATTTCTAAGCAATTTTTGTCTCGTGACAAAGTCATAATGTAAGNAGTAAACGCATGAATGGGAATGATTCCCATTGTTGCCTTTCCGATTACGGGTAAGTAAACGTGCCCTAAGTTTCCAAGCAGTTAATTAATCTCAAACTTGTCTCACTCTGTACATGTCTTTTTGTGTTTGTCTCTTCTCCAAGCCATTCCCAATTGGCCACCACTTCCAAGAACCTACTCTCTCTACTAATCACCCTCTTTTTCCTTTTGGTTCTTCTTCTCATTCAATTTATTTCCAAATACCACACTTTCATCCTTAGGCAGCCAACATACTCTATCAGGGAGATGAAGTACTTCTGTTGGAGATCGACATTGAACATGTCCACGTACATAAATTTACATGAAAATATTCTCTTTATCACGCTTCCAGATTCTAAATCTAAATTATTGATTAAGTAATTTAAGTGAATTCTTAGCTAAACGTATGGTTCAGAATAACTAACAATATAAGATTACAATGTGGTTAAACTACCTAACGAGGTCATCCCTGCCAAAAAAAGAAGACCAATTTAGGAAACCATTTAACCATTTTATTTAATCATAACAATTTTATCGTTTATTGAAAATAATTGGTTCCGTTTATTTATTTGATCACAATTAGATATGATAATGGTTTATAATTGGTCTAATTTTCTGCAAGGATTTTCAATTTTCTGAAGGAACCCTATACTTTGCATAGGACTATGATCTATTTTATGTTATTGTGTGTCGGCTGGTTATGCTGTTATACATGCATAGGAATATACTTCATGCTTGAGAAGTTTAATCAGCGTTGTCCTTAATCTATGATTGTACAGTCTGGCTCGTACAAGGCAGAGTCAATGAGTCCCTTGTTAAAATGATCACCATTAATTGGATGATCAACTAGAGGCTTTCGGCTTGGTCTTGGTCCAGTCCGTCTTAACAAGTCAACTTCATTCTGGTGATATTTGAGGAATGAAGTTGTGCAACTATTTATCCAATTGTTTTCTAATTGATTATTACATTCCTGTTAATTAATTGCTTGACTTGCAATGTCAAAATAGAATAAAATAATATGTATTAAAGTCGCAAAAATTTTGTCAATGATCTATAACAGTAATGATAACCAACAGAAAAAATTTTGAAGTTGTTTAGCATGTTATGTGAATAAAAATAAATGAAAGGGAAGCAATTCGGTTGGTATACTTAATATATCTTGAGTGGCCACTCTGATGTTTTTAAAGAATGATTATCTGGAATAAATGCATTTAAAATGTCATCTAACGCTTGCAGGACGCTTGATATACATAGAAATAGCTTAAACTTGCGGCAAGATCGTTGTCTAACATGTGTACCATTTATGTCGTGGTGTGCACGTACAACAGTTTTGTGTTTATGATTGACTTTCTTGTGTCAAGCACTGCTTGGCTGCCACTGATCAAAATTTTGATTTTCACATAAAATTTTGATTTTGATTTTTTGTTTTTATTTAGGTAATAGATAAATTTTTGCTGTGAATATGGGATACGTGTTCTACCACTCCATTGCCACCAAATATTTGAAACCTTAAAAAGAGTGCACATGTTGATCACAATCCTGTATTACAATGCGGCATATCGATGACATTATCATTGATATCTAATATTATATATCAGAGCATGTGAATATTTCTTCTAATGTTTTCGGATGAAGAAGAAATTAATAATACCGTTATGTTAGCCAACAATTGCGCGGCTTATTTTCAAATCCCTCCTATAGAAGAAGGTCAACTCCATAACACAGATAATTAATCTGCTTAAGCATTGCTTACAGCCTTACAGGCCAATGATATTATTTAATAACCATCATTGCTTTTACATGTCACGAATGACAACCTATCTTAACTACCAAGCCATTGAATTAAGTTGAACCTTGAGAACACAGTATCCTTGCTGACTTTTGGTGTATGAAGGTTGTCGTAATGCAGTACTTTGGACCATCATACATATGAAACATCATATGAAAGAAACTATTATTTAATCATTCAAGTGATAAGGACTACAATTTAAAATTTTATATGTCATATCCACGGTTGACACTTAAGGCACTGCCAATTCTTTCTCTATTATCTTTCTTCATGCATACAACTCCTTTTCAGATTGATCATCATAAAATTACTAAGTAATTGTTGGCTCACAAAGTCACATTGTATGTTTCCAAGGAGTTGGTCTCCAAAAAGTGCTCTGTCTCTCTGTCTGTGGCTGTGTCTCTGTTGCGTTTCTAGCCTCCAAGCCATGGCCAACATTTTCAAGAACTTGCCATCTCTACTCTTTTTCCTTTTTGTTCTTCCTTCTGCTCAATCAATTTCGTTCAATATACCCCGTTTTGATTCGAATTCAGCCAACATACTCTACCAGGGAGATGCAGTACCTTCTGTTGGACAAATTGAACTCAACAAAGTCAATTATGTATGCCGAGTTGGCTGGGCCACCTATGCTGAGAGAGTGCCAATCTGGGACTCTGATACTAGGAAGCTCACTGACTTCTCAACCCATTTTTCATTCTTCATTGACACACAAGGCGCTGCCACATATGGCCATGGAATTGCATTCTTTCTTGCTCCTGTTGGAATTCAAATCCCACCAAACTCGGCTGGTGGCTTTCTAGGCCTATTCAACACCACAACAAGTGACTTCTCCGGGAATCAGATTGTATCAGTTGAGTTCGACTCCTTCCCGAACCCTGAATGGGATCCTGGATATGAGCATGTGGGAATCAACAACAACTCAATTTCTTCTTCTGCGTACACCGCTTGGAATGCAAGTTTCCACAGTGGAGACACTGCTGATGTTTGGATTGACTACAATGCCACAACTAAAAATCTAAGTGTCCATTGGAGCTACCAAACTACCTCGAATCCTAAAGAGCGCAATAGTCTTTCTTACAAGATTGACTTGATGCATATTCTGCCTGAGTGGGTCACAATTGGATTTTCAGCTGCTACTGGTATGAATGGGGAGAGACATACGCTCTTATCATGGGAATTCAATTCAACTTTGGAAAGAAAAGAAATCACAAATAATGGAAAGAAGAAACAGTTAGTTGTGGGTTTAACAGTTTCGGGGGGTGCTCTGATACTAGCTGGGGTGTTTATAGCATTAATTGTGGTGTTTTGGAGAAGGAAGCACAAGAAGAGGGAAACACCAGAGGGAGAAAATTTAACATCAATGAATGAAGACCTTGAGAGAGGAGCAGGACCAAGAAGGTTCTCTTACAAAGATCTTGTTACAGCTACCAACAATTTCTCCAATGAGAGAAAGTTGGGTGAAGGAGGGTTTGGGGCTGTTTATCGGGGCTACTTAACTGACTTAGACATAGCAGTTGCGGTAAAGAAAATTTCAAGTGGGTCTAGGCAGGGAAGAAAGGAGTACATAACAGAGGTGAAGGTGATTAGCAGCTTGAGACACCGAAATCTGGTGCAACTCATAGGATGGTGCCATGATGGAGGTCAATTCCTACTTGTCTATGAGTTCATGCCGAATGGTAGTCTTGATTCTCATCTCTTTCGGAAGAGATCAGCTCTACTAAACTGGGGTGTGAGGTACAAGATATCAATGGGGTTGGCCTCTGCATTGCTTTACCTGCATGAAGAATGGGAGCAATGTGTGCTTCACAGGGACATTAAATCAAGCAATATCATGCTAGATTCTAGCTTTAATGTCAAGCTTGGTGACTTTGGGTTAGCAAGGCTAATAGACCATGAGCTAGGTCCCCAAACAACTGGATTGGTTGGAACACTTGGCTACATGGCTCCAGAGTATATACGCACAGGCAGGGCTAGTAAAGAGTCAGATGTTTATAGCTTTGGGGTGGTTGCTTTAGAAATTGCTACTGGAAAAAAGACAATTGATCCTCTAAGAAAGGATACCGAAATGGGACTTGTAGAGTGGGTTTGGGACCTCTATGGACAAGGGAATCTGGTTTTTGCTGTGGATGAGAGACTGCATTTGGAGTATGATGAGAAACAAGTAGAGTGTTTGATGATTGTAGGACTGTGGTGTGCTCATCCTGATATAAATATGAGGCCCTCAATAAGGCAAGCAATTCAAGTTCTTAACTTTGAAGCAGAATTGCCAAATATTTCAACTAAGATGCCTGTTCCAGTGTATCATGTGCCTACACCACCATCAGTCAGCTCCGGTGAACCTTTAAGTACTACAAGCCTTCAAGAGGGTCGTTGAGCTCTCTGTGCGCAATCTAATCATGATCGGTCTGTAATATTTTTATGCAAGTCAATTTTTATAATCATACTATTCACTGTTGAAGAAACATTACATCATCAATTTGTGTTTTCTGTAAGACACACATATGATTGTCTTCATTTATCAGAATCTTGTAAGTTAGTCAAAAATTATTTCATTTCTTTTTAACTAACAGTGTTTGAATTTTTGCATTCATTAAAAGTTTAATAAATTTGGGTATTCTAATTCATAAATTTTCAGATGTCTTGTCACTTTCCTTCTCCTATTCACCTCTTCCCACTATGTTTTGGGTCCTTCTCAAAGAGGATCTTCTATAAATCTAATTTATTAGTTTTTTCTAATTACTCATCTTGGGCCTTATATAACTGAGAGTATATTTCCAAGTTGAAGATATAAGCTTGGCCCAAAGTATGGGGCCTTTATTGTTAGAGCCTTGTGCTGTCGCACCACTTACACATCCTCATAATAAACAGCCAATGGAAAAATTTGCAATGAAAATGCCATGGATTTCAAATGTTATGAGTCATACTTTACATGAGAAAATAAGGTTCATAGTTGGATTCTAAGAGAATTTCATAGAGCCGTACCTACAACAAATGGCCAAGAGTTCTGATGAGGAAATGTATCTTATTTGATCCGTCGCAGGCTGGGATGAATATGATTGGATTTCCTTTAGAACATTCAACCATGCTCTATAGAGTTCCTTCGAAAAAACGCATTTTGTACGGCAACCAACATTTTGCTAGAAAATATCGACACACTTTTAATTTTTTCTGCTATGTCACATTTTATCTCTATTCTGTAAACAACTTCAACCCTTTTGCCTTGTTACTTTGTCGTATTTCCCATACTTTCTCTGCTGTTCTCTAAGCCTGATGCAATGCATAGTCTAAACATAAGAAGACACACTACTGTTCAACAGGTTTTGGATTAAAAACAATAATATTGTGTTGCTTGAGTTGGAGTCGATAGAGAAATATTAAACCAAAAGGTCAGAAACAAAGTTTATATTCTTCGAAAGCTGACCAGTGAATGAACAAAGTAGCTTACATGATTTATATAACTCAGCAACCAACAAGCCGAACAAACATCACAATTATCATGTATCCACACTCCTAGACAAACTTACAGTCAAAGACTCAAATTAAGGATCAAATATTTGATCAGACCACAATACTATAATATTACATAATGTGGACAACCAAATATATATGAAAAATCAAATGAAACAAACAAATGTTTAGTGTAAAATTAAAGCTGGGGTTCGAAAACATCATCATCACTAAATTACCAAGCAATAATTGTTGCATCAAAAAGACAACGTAATTTTTCATGAAGTTGGTCCCCTTCTCTGTTTTTCTCTCTCTTCGTCACTATAGACTCTGTGCCTCTCTCTTCTCTGCAAGCCATGCCCATCTCTTTCGAGAATTCACCATTTCTACCAATCAATATCCTATTTTTCCATTTTTTTCTTCCTTATTCTCATTCAATTTCTTTCCAGATAACCCGCTTTGATCTGAATGCAGCCAACATACTCTATCAGGGAGATGCAGTACCTTCTGTTGGAGAAAATGAATTCATCAAGATCAATTATCTATGCCGAGTTGGCTGGGCCACCTATGCTGAGAGAGTGCCACTCTGGGACTCTGATACTGGGAAGCTCACTGACTTCACAACCCATTTCTCATTCTACGTTGACACAAAAGGTGCTGCCACTTATGGCAATGGAATTGCATTCTTTCTTGCTCCTGTTGGATTTCAAATCCCGCCAAATTCAGTTGGTGGATTTCTAGGCCTATTCAACACCACAACCAGTGACTTCTCCGGGAACCATATTGTTCTCGTTGAGTTTGACTCCTTTGCAAATCCCGAATGGGATCCTCCATATCAGCATGTGGGGATCAACAACAACTCAATTTCTTCTTCTGTAAACACCCCATGGAATGCTAGCTTACACAGTGGAGACACTGCGGATGTTTGGATTAACTACAGTGCAACAACCAAAAATTTAAGTGTCCATTGGAGTTACCAAACTACCTCAAATCCTAAAGAGAACACTAGTCTTTATTACCAGATTGATCTGATGAAAATTCTGCCTGAGTGGGTCACAATTGGATTTTCAGCTGCTACTGGTCAGAACGTGGAGCGACATATACTTGTATCATGGGAATTCAATTCAACTTTGGAAATAAAAGGAACGAGTAAAAAGAATGAAAAGAAAAAATTATTGGTGGGTTTAACAGTTTCAGGGGGTGTTCTGATAGTTGCTGGGATGTTTACAGCATTAGTTGTTGTGTTATGGAGAAGGAAGCAAGAGAAAAGGGAAACAGCAGAGACAGAAAATTTAACTTCAATAAATTAAGACCTTGAAGGAGGAGCAGGACCAAGAAGGTTTTCTTATAATGATCTTGTCACAGCTACCAACAGTTTCTCCAATAAGTTGGGTGAAGGAGGGTTTGGGGCTGTTTACAAGGGCTACTTAACTGATAAACACATAGAAATCGCGGTGAAGAAAATTTCAAGTGGGTCTAGGTAAGGAAGAAAGGAGTACATAATGGAAGTGAAGGTAATTAACAGCTTGAGACACCGAAATCTTGTGCAACTCATAGATGGTGCCATGATGGAGATCAATTCCTATTTGTCTATGAGTTCATGCCCAAAGGTAGTCTCGATTCTCATCTATTTGGCAAGAGGTCCGCTCCATTAACCTAGGATGTAAGGCACAAGATATCTCTTGGGTTGGCCTCTGCATGGCTTTATCTTCATGAAGAATGGGAGCAATGTGTGGTGCACAGGGACATTAAATCAAGCAATATCATGCTAGATTCTAGCTTTAATGTCAAGCTTGGTGACTTTGGGTTAGCTAGGCTAATGGACCATGAACTAGGTCCCCAGACAATTGGAATAGCTGGAACACTTGGTTACTTGGCTCCAGAGTATATAAGCACAGGCAGGGCAAGTAAAGAGTTGGATGTTTATAGCTTTGGGGTGGTCGCCTTAGAAATTGCGACTGGAAAAAAGTCAGTGCATCATGTAGAAGAGAACTCCGAAATGGGACTGGTAGAGTGGGTTTGGGACCTTTATGGAAAAGGAATGCTGCTTTTGGCTGTGGATGAGAGGCTGCATATGGAGTATGATGAGAAACAAGTAGACTGTTTGATGATTGTAGGACTGTGGTGTGCTAACCCTGATAGAAGTCTGAGGCCTTCAATAAGGCAAGCAATTCAAACTCTAAAATTTGAGGCAGTTTTGCCACATCTTTCATCAAAGATGCCTGTTGCAGTGTATCATGTGCCTACAGCACAAGCAGTTGGGTCCGGATAACATTTAAGTGCTACAATCCTTCAAGAGGGTCGTTGAACTCTCTGCGCAATCTCAGGAACAGTTTGTAATTTTTGTATCTCTTGACTAACACTAGCCCCTCGGCCTGCGCACGTCAAGAGATAGGCTTATTATATTCTATTGCGTAAAATATTTGCACCTGCATTTCATCAAACACATGCATAACATCGAACTGTGAATGAACTTTTCATAATTGTAAACTGGATCTCTTTTTGGAACCAAAAAAAGAAAAAGAAAACTGCATCTCTTTTCATAATTGTTTTTATATCTTCTGAATTCTATCATTCTTTTTTGTATAGGACAATGCTTGGGTCCTCAAGCTTGAGGACCAACCTTGTCCTCAAGCCTGCCAAAAATCATAATTCAGTCATGCCGACTCAAGATCAAAACCGTTCAATTTTTAGATTACCTAATAAAGATCATTTCTGGAAAAAATCAATTCAATCGGAAATCGTTTGATTGTATAACTGTTAATGAATAGATACATGGTTTGGTCTTTTAACTATGACTTTATATTTATTCGTTGACAATTGAACAAGCAAACGATTTCCGATTGAGTTGATTTTTTGTAGAGATGATCTTTATTAGGTAATCTAAAAATTGAACGGTTCTGATTTTGAACCGGCATGGCGGAATTATAACTTTTGGCGGGCTTGAGGACCCAAGCATTTTTCTTTTGTATATACGTACTATTCTATCAAATAGTGTAAAGGACTAATTTCATCCACGTAGTTTGGGAAATTTTATTAAATCTTGTACTTTTAATTTTTTCAATCAGGTACGTGTAATTTAGTTTTAAAGACATTAAAAATTTCATCAATTTTTTAGACAAACTTTAATTCAAAGTTTTAAACTGATTTAATGCATAAGGAATTGAAACAAAACTAAACACATGTATTTACTCAAAAAAAAAAAACCACACTATATGTAGGAGCCGAAATCCTTGTTCAATGGATAATGCTTGGGTCCTCAATTGAGGACCCAGTTGTCCTCAAAAGTTGAGGTGCACCAATTATTAGACTACACATGTTTTTTCATTAAAAAAATATTTTTTTATCTAAAAAAATTAAATTCTTTTAATAAAAAAACATGTGTAGCCTAATAATTGATCCACTTCAGCTTTTGATTACCGGTGGATCCTCTGAAAACCCAAGCATTATCCAATATATATCCTGTCCTGTGGAGTAATTGTTATTTGTTAGTGGGCGCCACGTTCCTTTAGGTGAGCCACATACGCAGGAATGGTGTTCCACTGTTCCTAAGCAAACCATTCAGGTCCAATCCATGGCATATAAGTCAAAGCTTTACAAATCCCCAACTGTTGAGCCCAACTAAACAAGACTGCTACATTAAAGTTAGACACACCCCAGAAACCAAACTCCATTTTCTTTCTCTTCTCTCAATTGCAATCGATGCTTCCAAGTCCCAACAAAGGAATTCAACTGGTTTGAACCAGTCCGGCGGGCAGCGGCTGAGAAACAGAGAACAGGATTGCAGGCTTTTGGGGGGTCACAGTCCGGTATTGGGGGGTCGCCGTCCAGAGTCTCGGGGGTCGTCGTACAGAGACAAGGCATGTACAAGGCTTCTAGGTCCGCCCGCCCCCTGGCTGTCGGTCCGCCACTGGGAAGAGAATATCGTTATCAACACAGAATTTTGTTCTGCTGCTACGTCAGTAACGTCACACATTTGATCTTTATTTTGGAACCAACTTCAACCTTTTGTCTTGTTACTTTGTCGTACTCTTACCTTACTTTCTTAGGTTTCTTCTATCTCTAAATTACCTGATGCAATGCATTTGATAAAAATATTTATTTATTTTACTATAATCAAAACTAATGTGATGAGTAGGTAAACATTCCCTGCAATCATCATGTTAGTGTTAGCATGGCATGTCCAGGGGCTTGGGAACCCTCAGACGTCGATTCAATGCCTTCCGTATTGTGCTGCTCTTAGTCTCTTGTCTTAAATTTCAGATTAGAAAAAGCACAAATTTTCTCATTTTGGTTTTAGGTGTTTAATCGAACTTGTAATTATGGCACTGGAGTTGATCGGAGGAGCTGTATTTACAGTGCTGTATGATGGAGTTAAGATGGCGTTGGGTCAGACTGCGACGTTTAAATACCTCCTTAAAGATCTCAAATCGACGTTAGAGTCTTTAAGTCGAGTACGGGCCACCGCCCTCCAACAGATAGGAGAGTACAATGTTGTATTGAGTCTCCCAACCGAAGAAATAGAAGATCTTAAAAAACAAATGGAGGACGGCATAAAGCTGGTTGACAAGTTGTCGAATTTTCATATATGGAACTACTGCTGCATAAATTGTTTCACCAATGAACTTGTTGAGTTGGATAGGTCTCTTAGAAGACTTTTAAATAACCTCCTTGTGCAACAAGCAAGGGATGTGAAGGAGATCTTGGATTTGTCAAGGAAAAACCGCAAAGATCTTGATGAGTTGAAGATAATTCTGTTAAATATGCAGCAAACTCTGCAGAAAACAGGGGATGTGATGGAGAGCTCGGCTTCTGGAAGTAATCCAGAGACGACTCCCAACCAAAATGAAGGGAATAGCAAGGAACATGGTAATCTTAATATATATTACTGATCTTCCAATTATATATTCTGACAACTTATACATCAGATCAACTTAAACCCTTTTTTAAAAACAAAATTGTCCTTCAAGTTTTGAAATACCACTTGAAAGTTTTTCAGTGTTTTTAAGAGTTGTGTTTTGAAAATTTTCTCAATATTTGAAATTTAATTAATTGGTTTTGAGTGATGGGGAGAAACAAATAGGGACATAGCCATACAAGTCCCAAACTGAAAGAGTCGCAAAAAACATGTTTGGTAAGAGAGGTGAGTATTTTACATTTTTTTTGCTTGCAAATGACACTAATATATGTTCATGGATTCCAAATCTATATTAAGATTATCTCGCATTATGCACATTTTCTTTAAGTAAGATTGAAAGAAAAACAAGTTTTCTGATTTTGGTGGTGTTGTAAAATTATGGCAGGAGCAGCATCATTAGAAGGAGCTGCTTTAGGAGCAGCATTTGGGATTCTGTTTGGTGCCGTTAAAGGAGCGGAGGAGAAGACTACGATATTTAGATCCTTCCTCAGAGATATCAAAACCACATTGGACTCATTAAAACCACTGGTCGAAGAGATGGGTGTAGACTCATTAGTACAATATAACAAGGTACTGCATCGCCCAAAAGAGGAAATAGAAAAATTTCGAATACAATTGGAGATGGGTGTAGAGCTGGTTCGCAAGTGCTCCAAAGTTGGATTGTGGTCCTTCTACAAAAAGTTCGAATTCACCAACCAACTTCTTGCATTGGATGAATCTCTTCGAAGAGAATTATATATACTGAGAGAGCAAGTAGCAAGGGATGTGAGAGAGACCTCGGCTTCAATAAGTAATATAAAGATGGAGGTCAAGCAAATTGAAGGGAGTGGGGTTGTACAAAATCAACTTAAAATTCAAGGTTTGTGTGAAGTGCCTGAACCACATGATGGAATCTTGGGTTCTGGAGATGTGATCGAGGGGACGATGATTTCGGAAAGGAATATAGAGGTAGGGGACAAGGGAGTTGATGAAGGAAGTAGTGTGGTACAAAATCAATTTGAAATAGAAGGTTCATGCTGATAACATTGTGTTTGGGAACTCAGAAAATCAAAGAGGAAGATTACAAGAAACGAAGAAAACAGAGAAAAGAATCTGTTATGTATATATTGAATCGTTTGGAATACACTGGAAGCTAATATATATAGCTAGGATTATAGAGGAGTGCAGTGACTAACCGACTAACCAAATAGACAATTAATTAACTCTTCTAATAATATCCTAACTACAATAGCTGGACAACCACTTTTGCTGAGGTGGACAAGCAGCTTACATAGCAGAGCTTATCAGCCCCCCTCAAGCTCATGCTAGAGAGGAGGTTGAAGCATGAGATTGCTCCGTATTACTCGAAGCAAAAGAGAGGAAAGTGCTTTGGTAAGAACATCTGCCAGCTGGTTAGTAGTAAATGCTGGAGAGGAGGTCGAAGCATGAGATTGCTCCTTATTACTCGAAGCAAAGGAGAGGAAAGTGCTTTGGTAAGAACATCGGCCAGCTGGTGAGTAGTAGAAACAAAAGAAAGCTTTAAGTCACCTCGTGTAACCCTTTCTCGAATGAAATGGAAATCTATTTCTATATGCTTTGCCCTGGAGTGAAAAACAGGGTTGGTAGACAAAGCAATAGCGGAGAGGTTATCACAATGAATAATGGGAGGATGAGAGATATAAATGTGAAGATCACAAAGGAGTTGCCGAAGCCAAGCTAGCTCAGCGGCTGTAACAGCGAGAGCACGATACTCAGCCTCAGTGGAAGATATAGAAATTGTGGGTTGTTTTCTTGAACACCAAGAGATGGGATTAGAGCCGAGTAACATAACCAGTGGTAGATTTTCGTTCCACTGGGTCACCACCCCAATCAGAGTCACTAAAGGCATATAGATCTAAGGAGCCTGCTCGAAGTTGAAGACCAAAATCAATGGTGCCTTTAATGTATCGAAGGATCCGTTTAACCGCTTTCTCATGCAAGTCAGTAGGAGAATGCATGAATTGACACACTGTGTTCACTGCAAAGGCTATATCTGGACGAGTAAAGGTGAGGTATTGCAGACCTCCCACTATACTTCTGTACAATGTAGGATCAGCTAAAGGGGTGCCTTCATGCCTTGTAAGCTTGACTGTTGGGAGACAAGGTGAAGAACATGGTTTGCAATCTGTCATGCCAGCCTTGTTGATGAGATCTCTAGCATACTTATGCTGATGAACAAACAACCCATCTGAGTTATGCTGGATGTGAAGACCTAGAAAGTAACTAAGATCACCGAGATCCTTCATATCAAATTCTTGAGATAGCTCTTGTGTAACTCTCTGAATAGCAACAGGATCATTTCCAGTCAAAATGATGTCATCCACATACAACAACAGAATCACAAGAGACTTGTTAATGTATCTGATAAAGAGAGATGAGTCGGCATAGGAAGTAGTGAAGCCAAGGCCAGGTAAATGACTAGTGAATCTCTCATGCCAAGCCCTTGGTGCTTGTTTGAGACCATATAAAGATTTCTCAAGCTTGCAGACCATTGTGGGATGATGGGGATCAATGAAACCAGGAGGTTGTGTCATGTAGACCTCTTCATGGAGTGTGCCATGTAAGAAGGCATTTTTGACATCCAATTGGCGTAATGGCCACTTGAACTGAGCAGCAAGACCAAGGATCAATCTGACAGTAGCATGCTTCACAACAGGACTAAAGGTTTCCTCAAAATCGAGCCCGGCCTCCTGACTAAAACCTTTTGCAACCAACCTGGCCTTGTGTCGAGCAATAGTACCATCAGGATGTTTCTTAATCCGATACACCCATTTACAACCTACCAAATTCTTATGGGAAGGTAAAGGAACAAGTGTCCAGGTGCCTTGCTTCTTTAAAGCATCGATCTCTTCCTGCATAGCATCTCTCCAAACTGAAATTTTGTTGGCAGAAGAGAAATTGGGTGGTTCATGAACAGTATAATCTGGAGGAGATTGAGTATGGAAGGCTTTGGGCTTGTGTATACCAGATTTTGATCTAGTCTGCATGGAATGAGAATTAAGCAGAGGTGGTGCAAGTGGTAATGCAACAGGTAAATCAGGAAAAGGTGGAGAAAATGTACCTGGAGCAAGCTGTGGAGACAATTCTGCTGATTGGGAAGAGGAAGGAGTAGTAGAACCTGATGAAGTGGAGCTTGGTGATGGGGACAAAACAGGGACTTGTATGTGTGGGGATAAAGAAGAAAAAACAGGAGGAGAAATAGGAGATTGAGTATTAGAACCTGTAGTAGGACTTGGTGTAGGAGAGGTAACATGTTGGGAATAATGAGAAGGGAAAGGCACAGTTAAGACAACAGGGAAAGAAGGAGTGTCTGACAGGGGTGAAGTAGATGGGACTGATGGTTTGTAATGGAGAAGCTTTGGGTAAAGAAAAGAGTGTTCATCAAAAATAACATGCCTAGAAACATAGGTTTTCTTAGAAATAGGGTCAAAACAAATATAGCCCTTGTATTTTGTTGCATAACCTAGAAAAATACAAGCAATGGTTTTGGGTTCAAGTTTGTTACTGGTATAAGGCTTAAGCCATGGAAAATAGGTACAACCAAAAACCTTGAGATTAGTGAGTGAAGGAGGATGGTGAAATAAAAGCTCAAAAGGTGATTTGGAGGATAGAATTTTTGATGGCATCCTGTTGATCAGATAAACAGCAGTGGCACAAGCATGAAACCAGAAGGGTGAAGGTAAAGAGGCTACATGAAGAAGGGTTAGTGCTGTTTCTACAATGTGCCTATGTTTTCTTTCTGCAATCCCATTCTGTTCAGGGGTATAAGGACATGATAAATGATGTAAGATGCCATGCTGAGTGAAAAAGGACTGAAAAGCTTTATTCACATACTCACCACCACCATCAGAATGAAAAAATTTAATGGAGGTTGAAAAGTGATTTAAAACATAAGAATAGAAATGCACAAAAGTTGGGAACACATCTGATTTATTAACAAGTGGAAAAATCCAGGTATACCTGGTACAATCATCTACAAAGGTGACATAGTACTTAAAACCTTCAAGGGAAACAGAAGGAGAAGGGCCCCACAAATCACTATGAATTGTATGAAAAGGAAATTCAGATTTTGTAGATGACAAAGAAAAGTCAAGTTTTGACATTTTGCTAGATAAGCAAGCCTGGCATATATGTTGGTCAGTGTCTTTGAGAAATGGAATCTTAGCCATGGAGAGCATACGAGACACCACTTCATTACTGGGATGACCAAGCCTATGATGCCAAAGAGAGGCTTTGACAGAGTGTCCTAAGAAAGCAGCAGAAGAAAACTGGAAAGGTGAGGACGGTGGAGATGGTATAGACAGTGGAATTGGGTAAAGTCCATTTCTACTCCTTCCTTTATACAGAATTGCTCCTGTTAGCTTGTCCTGAATACAAAAAGAAGAAGAGTCAAACACAAAGACACAATTGTTGTCTTTGCATAATTGGGAAACAGAAAGAAGATTAGCAGCAATTTTAGGAACATGCAGGACTTTATTTAAATGTAAAATAGGTGAACTTGAGGAAGTAGGTTTGATTGAAGCATAGCCAACATGCTGAACCTCCAAACCTTCACCATTGGCTACAGTAATAGCATCTGGAGTTGGTAATGGAGTAACACCAGCGAGATGGGATAGGTCTGCAGTAAGATGGTTTGTTGCACCAGTATCAGATAGCCAAAAGTCTTGAGGGGAAGAGACTGTGTTGTGAGATGGATAAAGTGGAGAGGAGCCAACTATAGCATTGGTTTGCAATGTGGAGCTAGAGCCAGGACTGTAGAAGGGTGATGCTGGGGTACCCATGAAAGGTATGGGAGTGGCGCATGGCGGTATCATTGAAGATGCAGGCATCAGATTTGAAGAGAGTGGAGCTGTTGACATGAAAGCTTGATGTTGGGGAGAGGGAGAATAACAAGCATTTGCAACTGATGGTGTGGAGAACAAGCCATTTAGGTTTGGGGAAGCAATGGCATTCATCGCAGCAAGAGTTGGTGTTGGAGGTTTGCCTTGATAGGCATAATTGCTCCTGTGAAAACAGTCAAGAGCAGTATGACCCTTCTTTTGACAAATCTGACATTGAAGTGTATAAGAAGGTTGATGGTTTGATAAAAGAGGCAAGTTTTGCTGCGCTGAAGGCCTGTGATAGCAATCTTGAGCAAGATGGCCTCTTTTGAAGCATATGGAACATTCTGGTACAGAATTGACAGTTCCAACTTGAGAGCCATAGTTGTAAAGCTGAGTGTGTTTTCCTCCAAAACCCCTGCCACCATGAGTTCTATTACCAGAATGATATCGGCCCCCGCGACCTCTTCCTCTATTAGAATATTGAGCATGAAAACCATAGTTATATCCACTGGGGTTGGTCATTTGGCCAGCAGCAGGAAGATGGCCAATATTTGGATTCTGAAAATTCTGAAATTGAAGTATATCTGGTGGAGGCTGCTGTGGTAACTGGGGCACAGTGAAAGAAGCCAGATGAGGCATATGTGTTGGTGCAGATGATGTCTGAGCCAATAGAGCAGCTATAGGAGACATAGTAATCATTTGAGAAAGATTGTTAACTGTAACTTCCTCAGCAAGCAGCTGAACTCGAAATTCTGTAAGAGAAATTGGGGTCTCTCTGGCTTTAATCACGGTCTTTATGGTATTGTACTCAGCGGGAAGCCCATTGAGAGTAACAATAACTGTTGTGATATCACTCAGAAAATAAGCAGGAAAAAATAGAAGGAAAAAGAAAAGAAGAAAACTGGAGCTTGAACTCTTTGTTAGCACACGTAGTGCTGTGTATTGATTGTATCAAAAAGAAGATTCTGGTTACAATGTAAAAAGTGGCCTCTAGCCGTTGTAACAGAAAAGAAGGAGAGACTCTGGTCTCATCCATACCACTAATCAAATACCCTATAAGGTAATGACACTTGTCAGCTGGACAGCTAATAACTAAACATTCTATTTTACTTACAGTTAAAAATTAATTGGACATTATTAATGTAATAAGCCATCAGTTAAGTGCCTTAATTCCAACAATAACAATGTCTTCATCAGTCATGGTATATCCAATGGCAGATAATTGATCACGGGCTTGCTTAACTCTCTTTAAGTACTGATCCATTGTGTCAGACCCTTTTTGTATTGTTTGCAGATTTATTTTCAACTGCATCACATTCGACCGAGAAACAGTAGAAAACCTCTCTTTCAAGCTAAGCCACAATTGCCTCGAAGATTTACTACCAACAACATAGGTCAGGGCATCATTGGATAGAGTAGCAATGAGAAGAGACATCAAAGCACGGTCATGCTTTCGCCACTCCTTATACTCAGTGGTAAATTCTCCAGTAAGTCCATGTTCTTCAGAAATGTGAAATGGTGAAGGGCATGGAATAGTACCATCAACATATCCCATTAAATCGTGTCCTTCAAGCATGGACTCGATTTGAAAAAGCCAAGTGATGTAGTTCGAATCATCAAGGCGCACAGTCACAAGGTTACAAATGTTAGGTAATAAGGAAATTGGGGTTGACATGATGTACTAGTGAGCGTATATACTAAGCTGGATGCAAGAGATTTGCAAGAACAAAGAGGAAAAAGGAAAGATTGAAAATCAAGATTTATGAAAGCAAATCAAGATTTGAACACGAAGCTGAAACGAATTTGTCTATATATCAGAAAAGAAACAAAGTTTCTGATTGTGTTCTTTTAGGCGAATTTTTCCCGAGAAAAATAACAACGAAGGAACAAAGCAAATCGAAGACTAAGAAAATTGAAATTAGAGAACACTCACAGTACACTGCAGCAGAAAATTGAGCACAAGAAGGCCCATTCCTGCTCTGATACCATGAAGAAATCTAGGCATCCATCCCAAAACCAATTGGCAATGAGAGGAGTAGCCCAAACCCTTATAAACCACTAGCAAGGCCCTCACATCTTCAATGTGGGATATCTCTCAACATTCCTCTTTGATTTTCTGAGTTCCCAAACACAATGTTATCATGGTATCAGAGCAGGTTATGACGTGATGCGCCCAAACGGGCCACACGTGCTACCAGTCACCCAATATAAATTGTCCACGTGTTAGGCTTGAAATGATGCCACACGTGCGGGGGCGTGTTGAGAGATATCCCACATTGAAGATGTGAGGGCCTTGCTAGTGGTTTATAAGGGTTTGGGCTACTCCTCTCATTGCCATTGGTTTTGGGATGGATGCCTAGATTTCTTCAGAACCGAGTAGGACACCTGGACATCCACGTCTTCATCATGCTCTGATTCAACTAAGTTGATGCTTGACACGTTAGGTGGGGTAGTCCAAGTGAATCCATGAACAAGTCTGGCCAACAACATAGTGGTCATGGTAGAACCGAGTACGACACCTGGACATCCACGTCTTCCAGTACTAAATGACAGCAACCCTAATTTCGGATCAGCTAGAACCACTTCAGAGCCATCAGGATTAAGGTGGCGCTCGGGCTTGAACTCTAGGGGCTCTTCCCAAATTTTCGGGTTGCGACCAAGGCTAACACGACCTATTAACACATGACTACCTTTGGGAATGAAGTAGCCAGCAACATTGGCATTTGCAGTAGATAGATGTGGAACATTGAAAGCTGAAACTGGATGGAGCCTAAAAGCCTCTCTTGCACATGCCTTGACGTAGTTCAACTTGGGCAAATCTGATTCTTGGACAAGTCTGTCCCTTCCAACCACTTGGTCTAATTCCTCTACTGCCCTTTGGAGTATCTTAGGTTGATTTATCATCTCTGCAAGTGCCCATTCAGTAGCATGTGATGGATTGTCTACTGCGGCCAACATTAGATCCTGCGTGTAATATGTCACGTAATTCTTTTAAATAGCTTTCTCCATTTCAAAGTGGTATAATATATATTACTTAACAAAGAGCAAAAGTTTGAGAGAAATGAAAGAAAATAATGGAAGTGTTCTTACAAGAATTTGTGCCTTAATTTCTGAAGATGTTAATAATGGAGCTCCGGTTGAGGGGTCAGTAAGCTGAATTAGAACATCAAGAATGTCTTGAGCCTCCTCCTTTATAATCCCATTTCTTCGCATGTGAATCCTTTCATCAATTACGGGATCATTGTATTTTTTGATCCTTTCTTGGGCATTTCGGAGGATCAGTTCGTGACCGTCCAAATCAAATAGTCGCAACCATGGAAGGTTATCTAATATGCTAAATGCATTAATATAACCAAGAATTTTGAAAAGTGAATCAACATGCTCTATTTCCTCCGGACCTGGGCCACCATCTACCATTCCTTTTCCGAATGATCTTTGGTTAAGCATCAATTTCCTAATCACATTGCCACAATAATGTTGTGCTACAGTGCGTACCTTGACTATGCCACCCTCTTCAGCATTGCACGAATTATACACACAGCGAGTAAGGTGGTCAGCTTCTTCCATTCTTTTATCTTGAAGCCAACGGTGCCTTTGAACCGAAAGCACCTCGCTGGTGACGACTCTTCTCATCTTCTTCCATTGATCGCCGGAAGGTGTTAGAGCCACGGTCAAGTAGCCAGAAGTTGGTAATTCTGTGGACATGTGAACAGGTCTTGAGGAAAAAGTGATGTCTTGCGTAAGCAAGAACTCTTGTGCCACTTCAGGAGAAGTGACAGTAATGACATGAACTCTCCCAAGACGAATGCATGCAATTTGAGTGTTCATTTCATTCATCATTCTATGTATCCATCGGAATGCAGGTTTGTTAAAGACCATCCAGTGTAGGCACCCAATGAAAGGCAAGGGTTTGGGCCCTGGAGGAAGTACTGGACCTCCTCCTTTTTTTGGTTGTTTTTTTGGGTAGCTTTGCAGCAGATTGAACTTATGTATCGCAAGTGCAAAAACTGCCAATGCTAAGATGGCCGAGGGAAATGTGGATGAGATGTTGGATGTGGATGTGGTGTTAGTGAATGCCATTATAGCTTTGTGCAACAAGCTAGCTTGGTCAAATTGTCAACCAAGCTAGTGTTGCAATGTTTCGTACTCGTTCCTAGAACATAGCTAGCCTTATATAGTACTAGATCGATTGATTCACAGCATGCAGCACGTGAATATTACACAATAATGTTAACGCAAGTGTGATGAGGTTTGCCAATCAGAATCGCCTATGTGAACCAAAACCTCCCACAGTCAAAATACTTAAAACATGCTCCAAAGCTTGAAAGTTTTAATAACTTATCTTGAAAAGCTAGCTATCCCATATATTTAAAAAGTGTAACATAGAAACTTAATTTAATTGCAAACATCGGAAAAACCCCAAAAAGGAAAAGATTATGGGTCTACAAAATGGTGCCTCGATTGTGCCTTAATCCTATGTAGCAATATTAATTGGGGACATTTTTAGTTAATTGTTTATTAATTATATACATCACCATTAATTAATATATATTATTAGACTAAAATTATTTTTACCGCAAAACTAGCTTATCCATCATAAATTTAAGGGCAGTAGTTATTAAAACTTTATATTATCAATTTATTATCTATAACATTCAATTAAATTGTTGCTTAAAGACATTTCTTCATCTCTGTTGAAGGGGAGAAGAATTAGATTAAAAAAATAGGAGGAAGAAGAAACTGCAATGATTAAACCAAAAACTTCACGTTGTTTTCTTTTCCTCCCTACAATTCACTTAAACTCTCCATTAAACTTTCTTGAAGAATACCCAAATCTCAAAAGCATTGACAGTAATGTANAAATTCTAATAAATTCATAATAGGCTGCAGCAAAATACATACAGAAATTCATATCTACACCCATTTTCTTAAAATTACCCATTTTCCATCAATAAAATCTCACTAAAACGTAATTTCTTCATGTTTTTATAATTAATTGCTTTTAATCTTCATGACCACAACTATCATATCAATTGAAATAAAAGCGTGGATCTTTCTAGCTTGTAAGCATGGGTCAGTGTAAGCTTTGATTTGGGAGGACACAAAAGCCAAAGTAACAGATAGAATACACACAATCCTGGGAAATTGGAACCCAAAATTTCATTAAAAAAAAAATAATGCAAAAGCAAAAAGGTAGTCCATTGATTTTAAATAACAAATTTTAAAACGTGCAGTGACTAAACAAATCTTTTGCCCCAAACAAAACGTGCTACGAAATCCCCGGCTACCTAGAAACGCAATCTAGATATGCTTGCAGGGTGCCAAAGACAATGGTCTATTTATCTGCAACACACCACGCGGAAAAGTACCATGTCCTACGAGTGGTCCATTGAATAGAAAGGGACTATGATATAATTAGACTAAATTCATTGTATCTCTAAGAGGTCCTATTCATTTAACATTATAATTCTAGAGCAAACAAAAATGCACCAACTGGCAACTGCCGAACATTTAAATTGTTGTTAGGTGACACCAGTGAAGGATATGGTTTTATACTCTCAGCAATGTGAAGATTCTCTTAAGCCGTAAACCTTAGCAACATGTCGATAATTAATCTCTCATAATCAGTTTAGCACATTGATTGAATGTAAATTTCTATTATAAGACGCTTCTTTTTAAAGAAAACTACAAAATTAATGTAGAAATAGCGATGCAAAATTGTCCAAAAATAACGGTTTTTTTTTAATATTTCATTGTAAAAAAATAGACAATGCAATATTGGTTTGATTATTTTTTGGAGATATTCTATTGTGTACACGGTACTAACATCCACGTCTGCTACCAGTTAGTCATCTGCTTATGTATTGCAGGTTCACTTACCAATATTTCAGAAAAAGCAAACAAATGGGTTCCAACTATTAACGTGTAGAATGCTTGGAGAGTTGGATTGATGATATTATTGGTGAACTAGCCACGTCAGATTATGTCTGGATGTATGGTTTGAACGATAAAAATGCACGAATTAATTAACAAATGGTATAATTCTAAGCGCCGGTTTGGTTTATGAAATTAATTATGCATTTTTCATAGTGAAGATTTTCATTATTGTGTTAGATAATAAAGGAAAAGTAAACAAAAATTATTATTTTATTTTCATTTCCATATTTGATAAGTGTAGGAATAAAAAATAAAAATTGTTTAATTTTCTAATTATATCCTATAAGTACAAAAAAAAAACATGTAATAAATAGTTTGGTTAGATTAGATAACAATGCACGAATTAATTAACAAATGGTATAATTCTAAGCGCCGGTTTGGTTTATGGAATTAATTATGCATTTTTTATAGTGAAGATTTTCATTATTGTGTTAGATAATGAAGGAAAAGTAAACAAAAATTATCATTTTATTTTCATTTCCATATTTGATAAGTGTAGGAATAAAAAATAAAAATTGTTTAATTTTCCAATTATATCCTATAAGTACAAAAAAAAACATGTAATAAATAGTTTGGTTAGATTTGGAATTTTAAAAAATTGGTAGGGATAAATTTATCTATGAAATATGCAATAAATAATTTCCCAAGAGGGGAAAACAAAACCCAAGCTTGAGCAAGAGTATCAATAGGGGTATCAGATTTCCTTAGTTAGAGCCTGTTTGGTTCAAATTTTGAAGGCTTGGAAATAAGAAAGTTTGGTAAGTGCAAAAAAGGGAAAGGATTTCTTGACCCAAAAGAATCTAATGCCGTATTAGGGAAAAATAATACCCTTGCTCAAGCTTGCATTTTTTTTTCCCTCTTTTTAGGAAATCATTTATTGCACATTTTGCATACAAATTTATCCCCACAAATTTTTTAAAATTCTAAATGTAGCCTAACCATTTATTACATGTTTTTTTTATGCTCTTACTGTACACTGTAAAAAGGTAATTCTAGTTCACTTTCCAAACATTATCAAACACAAAATTAGAATCTTACATTCTTTTCACCTTACAAAATGCATAGGAATTGATTTTCCAAGAAATCAATTCCGTGAACCAAATGAGAAAGGAATAATGGTATGAGAAAGGAGAGAAAAAAATTTGTAAGGTTTTTTGAGTTTTGATCATTGTAAGGATGTGGGTGAGTAAGGAGGGGTGGGTAATAAATTTCTTTCTTTATTTTTAGAGGTCAGTTTACAATAAGATAAATTTGTCATTAAATTATGACTGAAAAAATAAAACAGCGTGTGCGAATGTAACCAGTCTTATAAAAAATGACATTTTTACCAATGAATGAATACACACGGAAATCATTTTTCTTCAATTTGTAACTGGTAATTCATATATTTATAATTTACAATTAAATAAAAGTTAGCTATATATTTTGGAGAGTTGGGTTCGCAATCTTTTTAGCCCAAATGGTTGTTGCTATTTTGTGTGACAATCAGATAACTTTAATAATTAGAAACTCTAAGATGAGATGAAATTCATATATTTATAATTTACAATTAAATAAAAGCTAGCTATATATTTTGGAGAGTTGGGTTCGCAATCTTTTTAGCCCAAATGGTTGTTGCTATTTTGTGCGACAATCAAATAACTTTAATAATTAGAAACTCTAAGATGAGATGTGGATCGCAATACGCCGCGTGGAAATCATTGATGTGGTCCATCTCCAAATTGGCAATTGTTACCCCATCATTGTGACCATTTGAGAATTATTCATGTTTGCATGTCGAAAATAGACAAGGCAATATTTGTTTGATGTCAATGTTGATATGATGGTATTAGTCCTAGTAATTGATAGTTGAAATTAGAAGCAAATAATCTTTTTGCCCAAATAAAACCCGCTACCACATATCTTTTTGTCTATTCCTCTGCAACGCACCATGAGAAAAAGTAACATGTGTGCTTAGGCAAATTTGGATGTGTGCTACGAATGGTCCATTTAATGGAAGGGGACATTTGCTATTTAATTTGACAAAGGGCACTACGATATGATTAGACTAAATTGTTTGTATCGCTAATTGGTCCTAATAATTTAACACTATAATTCTATAGCAAATAAAAAGTTACCAACTAGGGCCACAATTCGTACATAGTACGGATACTAAAAGATCTTTTTGCCCAAAATAGACGAGGCAATGTTGGTTTGATGTCAATGTTGATAGGATTCGCACATAGTACGGAGACTAGTAATTGATAGTTGAAATTAGAAGCAAATGTAGATGGAAATTAGAATTAAATGAAATGGAAATGGATTTAAATGCGCTCGGATGAAAATGACAAAAATAAAATAAGATAATTGTTGAAATTCACTTGAAATGAAATGGGAATGAAATTGGAATGTATAATTTTAACTTTTTAAGTTATTGACAAATTTTTAATTTAACGAAAACCATCTAAACTCAATGACTTACTTACAGCCAAGGAGTGTAATTTCGGTAATTTCGGCGAAATTTCGCCGAAATTATCGTTTTTTAGGGGTTCTGATACAAAATCATGAACTTACCCAGTTTTCGGAAAAATTTCGATGATTTCGCCGAAATTTAAAATTAATTTACTGGCAAAATCGGGAAAATATCGCGATAAGGGGCGAAATTTCGATAATTTCGTCAACAAACCCAGCTGCCCAGTTTCATTTCGTGCAAAATTTTCTCTCTCTCACCTCCAGATCTCTCACCCCTGCGACGCCGACAACCTGCCCAGCCACCACGAACGTCCATCCTTGGCCAGAAACACCCGAAATTACTGGAGGAGCTATCGATTCTTGCACAGAAACACGCGCATAGTGAGTCAACTCGTTACTCACCTCAACATCACCACCACCACCAGCCGCCTAAAGCAAAACC
>QANT01004963.1:110-12091 GCA_003254885.1 Purshia tridentata
AAAAAAAAAAAAACTAGGGGTAACCTTATGTAATTCGACCCAAATATGAGATACTAAATTACAGTTTACCCTAATATTCTAAAAGAGAATTTTATTGAGAATAGGTATCTAAGAAAAGAATTTTATTGGGATCAATTATCTCCATAATCTTTATTTTCAAAAATAAATAAAATTTAGGTGACTTCAGGCTGTTTGCCTCATGTTGTTTTTTTTCTATTTTTATGTAATAGTGGCTCTTCTTTCAATATGAATGCGATGTGTGGAGGTACATTATTTTCTTATAAAATTTATAAATTTCATGTAGAATTCGGGTTTACGGTTTATGATTTAGAATTTAAGGTTTAGGATTTAGAACAATTTTTTATTCTCTCATTTCCCTCATTTTTAAACTCAACATATTTCTCTCATTTAATGCGCAACCCCCATTCTCTCTGTTCTCTTTCTTCACTATCACTTTCTTTGTCCTCAATGCATCACCGTCCTACCATGGATACCTCTTCATACGCGCCTCTTCCTCTTCTTCCTTCTCATGGCCTCTGATCGTCTATCCAATCCCCAACAGCGACATAACAACATGAAAACTGAGAGTCAACTCAGCAACGATCTGCTAATTCTTTCGACCATGGCGAAGCATTGGAATGGTTTTGTTCCTCTTGTCATTTTGAACACGACCATACCCTCCTGATAATCTTCCAATTGAAAAGTGTTTGGTAACAGAGTAGCAGAGAAAATGAGAAAGTAAAAGGGACAAAAGTTTGAGAAACACAGAAAGCTATTATTGATGAAAATTAATGAGCAAGTGTACAACTACTCAGACTTAACAGTCTTTTCTGAAACACACGCACAAACACTCAAGTGAGTTAGCAATGCTGACTGGACTACAATACCTATCACCTCCCACCAGCCACGGCGGCTAATTGACGCCGAGAATCTAGCGGCTTTCCGGCTAGTTTTCCGATGAACTAGGCGGTGACTCAACTCCAATATAGTATATTCCTGCTCTTCTTATCATGGGATAAAATGCGGATTCGCCTCTTCTGCCATAACCACAGGTGCCTTTGGAGAAATTTGGAACATTCAAGTCATCCAATGGCCATCACTATTCAATCCATTCCATGTCAGTGTAAATTTTTTTGCCCAAAAACTCACCGTTTTACAATTTATCAGAAGTTGATCTCTTCCAGCCGTCTCTCTCTACTCACATCTTTTCCTTCACTGTTCCTCTCTCTTCTCACAACAGTATCAATCTAAGAACAAGTTTCATCTTTGGGGAATCTGTTGTAGGCATGGAGATTCTTTCTGCTTCTCTAATGAAGATTCTGTCTGCTTCTTTTTTCGTTTTTCTTTCTTGTGCACAGCTTAATAGGCCTTTCAATGCGACATGAGAGCATGCCAAAATCTTATCATGAATTAATCCAGAAGACTGGAACAGTTGCACACCCTGTATACAAGTCTAGAAGGGACTGTTGTATAGTTTTTTGAAATAACGAAATCAATCTAACTATGTATGTAAAGTTGGAATATTTCCTTGTTATGTAGACTGATGTTCATCTAGACACATTCAATTTCAAGGATGGAGGGGTATCTTTGTGGTTGCAGCCTGCAAGACTGAAGGGGATTCAGAGACGTCATGTGAGAGATAGACTTAGGAGAGAAGAGCTAATTCTGAGGGAAAGACAGAGGTAGCAGCGTCAGTTTTTAAAAGAGAAAATCAAAAACTTAAACTTGCTGATGTGGCAAATTATAAGCCATTAGATGGTCTTGATGATATAGATTTTTAATTTTTGTTTTGGCTTTGTGATGGGTAATCAAGGTCAAAATTTTCTTGGGGCTTAATTGTATTGACTTTCTTTTTCTTTCACAGGGATTGTAAGATGCCTGTATCATATATCCAGAAGTACCTCGCGAAGAAACTTGAACTTAGCAGTGAAGCAAAGGTGAGTATATCCTTGTTGCCTATTTGGGTTTTTACTTGGGTGATATTTTGAGAAAATATTATCTTGGTGTGTTGTAGTAAATCATACATGTCATGCATGAAGGGTTTTCAACTAGAACATGAAACCTTTAATCTATGTATGCATTATCTTGGTATGCATATTGAGATGAATGGCTCACGTTTATTAATTTTTCCTTCGATCTCTTGTAGGTGGAGATATTTTGCTAGGGTCAGCCAGTGCTTCCAACACTGCAACTACAAGACCTAGTAGATCTGTGGTTCTGAACAGCATTGATAGCAAAAAAGGTACCCACAACATTTGCCTCCTCAGCTAAAGATGATAGCAGAGGTCCTTCCACGACTGGTTGCTCCTAATAGAACAATACAAGCAAAATTTGTCACATAATCATAACTAACAGGTACAATAGGATCAGTATAAGTATCTAATAGAGGCATAGGCAATGTCATGTTAAACAGATGAGACAAGTTGGACACTCCATATAGCTACGCCAATTTGCTTTTCAATTGTATATTCTCAGAGAAACAATTCAATAAATCTCAGATCCCAAAATCTTGTATAACAGTGATTGAATTTGTGACAATGAACAGTACTTAAGAACAACACTAGATGGTGAGAAGCACTTGTACAACCTTCGTTGTAATATAGTTTGAAAAAAATATTTGAACCACTTTTAAATCGATAAAGCACACACAAATAGAAAAAATTAAGAATTGACACCAATATAAATTTATGTGAGTGAAGCGAACAAATGAATTTGGACATGATTAGAGCCATGATAGAACAAGATGTATTTATATACCTCTGGTAAATCATTGTATCGATGATTTATTCAAAATAGTATGCCAACTTCATCATTGGCACCACCTTCCTCTTCATCTTGGCTTTCAGGGACATCACAAATCTCAATCATTTTCTACACGAAAGATGAAACTAGATAATTAGACTAGGATGTACGATTGTTGGGTGCACCAACAAGATTTCTTGAGCCAATTTTATAGGTGGAGTGGAATGTTCTTGAATAGCGGTTTTGGGAAAACAGTGGACTTGAATCTGTGGCTTAGAAGAGTGGTTTAAAAAAAAAATATCCCTGTACAATTAATGACTAAAATTTACATAAATAATATAATAATTTTTCTTTAATTTTATTTTAAGACAATAAAAACTAATAGGTAAAAAATCTGAGAAAAAGGATAGAGATCGAATCCTTGTCTCGTCTTTTCTCGAGCACTTTAGAGCTAATCGGTTAGTAAAATAATACAACGCTAACCATCACTTTTTCATTTCTTTGTGTCTCTCTCTCTATGATATATATATATATAGAGAGAGAGAGAGAGAGGAAAACAACATATTAGTCTAGAAGGAAGATTTACAAGGATAATCTTCCATGTGTAGCATGATAATAAAGCAAATTACAACATGCAACCTTGAGGTTTGGAGTATTTCACAACTTGTACCTTATCATTTCAATTTTTTTCAATTTAGTATCTACCGTTTTAATTTACTTACAATTACCTACTGTTGTATATCTAATGGTCTAATCAAACTTTAATTGTTGACATGACAGCTGAGGATATATCCCACATTTTTGCTTTATTTTTAGTTAGAAACTATGCTTATCTTGTCTAAATGAAAATGTGTACAACGAATTGGTGTCACGAGCTACTACTTAAAAATCCTTGTAGGAAATTCAGGCAATATAATCAGTGCATCAAAATCATTTGGGTAAAGAGTGTACCATTTGGTAGGATATGATGTCTTTATAAAACTTTGATCAAATAAATAAACGGTTAATTTGTCAAAAATATTTGGTTTGTCTATTTGTTTTATTAAAATTAGATAGACAAATGATTTCCAATTTGGCTAACTTTTTTGCAAAGATTATATTTGATTAGAGGCCTAAAGAGTAGACGGTTTAGATCGTTGAAATACTATATGAAGTAGATGGATCCCACAAATAAATTTTTTAATAAAATCTCATACTTGAAGGAGCCTATATATATATAGCAGCCTTCCAATGAGGGATCTCTCATTTAACAATAAATGAGGGATCCCTATGTTGGGCCCACACGATTCGTTTTGTATCAATTTGAACCGTTCATTTTTTACGTCACCATTGATCAACCATCTTTGCAAAGAATTAGCCAAATCGGAAATCATTTTTCTATCTAATTTTGATCAAATAAATGGACAAACAAAATATTTTCGATGAAACTGTCTAATTTTTTTTTTTATAATCAAAGTTAGATAAGCAAATAATTTCCGATTTAGTTAATTTTTTGCAAGGATAATCTGTCAATAGAAATGCAAAAAATGAACGATTCAAATTGACACAAAATGACTAGTGTGGGCCCCACAGAGAGATTCCTCATTTAACACTAAATGTGTAATCCCTCATTGCAAGGCCTCTAATATATATATGATATCCATGGATAGTAACATTTTTTTGAAGGATGAATGGCATATGTTACATTAATCTTCTATATATGTACGTACTTCCTGAATAAGAGAATTAATTTTATTTATATATTGCATTTGCATATGTTAAAAAAATTTCTACTTTCCAATTTCCTTTTTCTCACATAAGTTACAATATAGAATCCTTCCAAATATATTGTTTGACTTTATCGGGAAATAAATATTATGAATATATAATATGCAAATGGAAGTTACACATACATACATATATATGCAACGGATAAGAATATTTTATTAAATATATCATTTTAATACCAAAAACACTTTTTTAACCTCCTCCCTCCAAGTTAATCTTTTATGACTCTTGGGGTCAAAATTGGATAAAAATGCCCATGACCCGTTCCTTGCCCCTCTCTTCCTCTCTCACCTTCACGACTCTCTCATTCTCTCATTCTCTCGTTCTCTCATTCCACCTTTAGCAGCATCATTGGAAGATCCAATCAAAGCCTGTTGCTTCACTTTGAAATGGGCAGTTTGTCTCCATCTTCAGCTTGTCAAATGTTTTGCTTGAGAAATTGCTTGTATCGTGGTGGGGCCTTTGATTTTGTTTTTTATTTTATTTTAATTTATATTAAGTATTATTTAACTAATAATGAACTCTAACTTTGAAGAAATCTTTTGCTGTAGCATATTGGGTGATAAAATGAAAAATGAAGTAGGTGTATTTCTCCAAATTTGCACTTCGATTTGTTGTTCCACATTTGAAATTTAGATTTGAGATTGATGTTGCAAATCTAGTGGACACATGGTTGATAAATGATTGATACATGGTGCTAGAAATAGTGCTGCAGCGAGTTCATCGTATTCTACTTTTTTTTTTTTTTACATTTATGGTAGACACATAGTCGACAAATGGTCGACAAGCCATGGTGCACATGGTTGTAGCATTGTAGCACCATGTGCTATAGCCATGTGTGTAGCACCATGGCTTGTCGACCATGTCTCGACAAAAAATGTAAAAAAAGTAGAATACGATGAACTCGCTACAGCACTATTTGTAGCACCATGTGTCAACCAGATCTACAACATCAAAACCCAGCAAGTTCATCAATGGAAATTCTTCATAACTACAAAACTCATATTCCTTTCTCTATTTGTTTTCCTTCTCCACGGCTCTTTTTGATGTTTCGGCTTCTTGGTCATCTTTTTTGGAGACATTTATGATCAATATTGGATGGTTAATTGATTGGCTCTTTCAACTTCATCATCCTCTTCATCTTCTAAAAAAATTTTAAACAACCCAGAAAGAAAAAAACAGCAATAGTTAAGTTGAGAGAGTGTAGATGTTTGCATATTGGGTGAGTTTTCAGATATGTGGGTTCTTCGATGTCTACATATTGAGCGGGAGAGAGAGGAAATCTAAAATTTTGTGGAGAGAGAGAAACAAAGATCAAGAGGAAGACAGAGGCTAAGTGAAAAATAGGAAATGAAATGTGAAGGGGTAATTTGGTCAGAATTTGGGCCAAAGAGCTATAAAAGTTTAACTTTATTTGGGGGGTTTAAAAAGTTTTTTTTTTTTTATATTAATGAGGTATATTTAATAAAAATTACCTTTATTATATATCTTCCATTTTATGCTACAAAAAAGTCAAAATTCTGCCCACCATTCGTGCCAAATCAATTAGATTTTAATTGGCATGCTAACTTCTGATTCAAACCACTTAAAAGCACAAATACTTCTTGTTGGTGATGTAATTCCAATTAACTTGTCATTTCATACCTCAAACCTTTCTTGTAAGATTGCAAGGACCTTGCTTTGTAGGTTCTAAGTCATCTGACTTTATTTTAAATTCTTTTTACCTATATTGTTTATGATATATTAATTTTATGTTTTTTTTTAAGTCCATTTCAAAAAATACACTATTTATCTGGCCCAATTGCAAAAGTCCAATTCTCAGTCGGCCCACTTTTTAAAACCAGGTGCTATAGTAATGATGTTACTTTGAGAATTGTTACTGCTAGTCAGTAACAATTCTTACTTTGCAAAACACTTTTAAAAAAAGGCAACTTATATAAAATTTTTGTTTTTTTTTGTATATAAACGCATCAAAAATAGCATAAAAGCTCTTTTGTTTTTTATTTTTTTCCATATCAAAAGAATTGTTACTATCGGAGAGTAAGAATTACTTTATTGTTACTATCGAGAAATAACAATCACCTTATTGTTACTGTCGGTAGAAAATCAGATATTGTTACTTAGAATCCAATGCTTACAAACTAAACATACTTAGAATCCAAAGTTACTATCGGACAATTAAATATTACATGAAGAAATTTATTTAGTTAATCAAAGGAAGGGTTAAAGCAATTGCTAAAGGCTTTGTTTGAAAGCAGTTGTAGTAGCCACATAAAAGAGATACCCTTCCATATTAAGAAAAAAATATCATTTTGGTTATAAAATGTCTTTAAATTGCAAAAAACTAAAACACAGTAACCAAATGTAGAATTTTGAAACCACAATAAGCAAATATATTTTTAGAGTAAAACACATGGACTAAAAATGTTTTTAACCTGATAAGTTAATTTATAAAACTAATCGTACATAGTAGTAAATAGTTAATTCAATAAAGTGATGATCGGGTGAATTTTTTTTTTTATTGTGCAGTTGAGGTCATAGTGGTACAAAATCCAAAAGCTCAAATAACTTCAACAACAACAGTGGCATACCTTCTAGTGTTGAGTGAAGAGTGTAGCCACGACATTGGGATTTGAGTCTACTTTTTAACTTTCCCATGATTATTCACACTTTGTTTTATGGCCTTTTATAACCCTATAATCGAGGAGGAGGGGTGCTTGGGTGTGAGTGAGGAGAGAGAAATGAAAGGAGTAGGAGAGAGATGGAGTGAGAGACGAAGAAGGAATGAAAAATTTAAAGTGGGCCGGAAGGAAATAAGGTGGATCGATTAGGAAATTTAATTAAATAGGTGGATCTAAGGAATAGGAGTCCAAAACTAGACTTTATAATCATTTACTTTTAATTTTATTCATGTATTTAGAAGAAGAATAATATTATTTAGGGTATCGTTTTCATGTAAATTATAGCAAGTATAAGGAAAGTGCAACAAAAGGGTAAAGAAATAAATTTCCTTTATTAATAAGTTCATGAATTTCATCATGTTAATAACACTTTGTTTCCACCAAACTTATCATCCAAAGGTATCAACTGTTATTATGCAGAATGAGAACTTCCTCCCATAAACTATATATGGCCTACTTTTCCTTTTGAAGATAAACATATGGAATTTTACAAACCAACTCACAACCAAATTTTAGTCAATAAGAACTATTATCCCTGCTATCTAATTAAAAAAAAAAGGTTATAAATTAACAAAGAACCTTGTTGGAAATAGAAATCCCAATTAGGAACAACATTCCATGGTAATGACTTTTGTTAGGTTCAATATTTGTATTGGCAATTTCTTTAACAAAACAGCTTGTAATCATCTTATATTTAAACTTCACACAAGCTCTAGATTAAGTTATGACCATTTGAATGTGCAATGAAGATTACACAACTGGTTCTACATTTCACATGCCTAAGGTAATACTCATGCCATGTATTTCACACAACATCATATTTTTTACAGAATAGTGTATGTTTTGACTAGTCTATGACATATCATACACTACACTTTTCTAGTACGTGCACTGCACACACTATCTTATGTATTTAAGTAATCTCACGTGAAAGTCTTCTATGTGGGTCACTCTCTTACATGGGTGGTTGCACATGTTTGATTTTTTGACATTTTAAGATTGGGCTTTTACTCTATTCATTTATTCTCTAGCCCACATCATCTGTAATGAGTTTTCATTTGCACTATTCATCATCTTCTTCAACTTGTTTTTTCAAAAAAATGGAAACTTCTGAAAATATCTCAGCCCCTTCTTATCCACATCATAGAATTCTTTTTGGAATATTCAGTGGGGTGCTGTCTTGAAAGTTTGTTAGGATTTGAGCCTATCATTGGTTGTATATGGATGGGTGTGTGAGTGCGTGAGTAGCTATTGCTATAGGGTATGGGCTAAGCCTTCATTCTCTTTGTCTCTCACATTTTTGGAATGTTTTGAGCAGCTCTTGAGCTGAGTTTTTGGAGAGATCAAATGAGTATTTTATTTTTCAAGAGTTGAAATGTTTTTCTTTGAAAATTTTCTTATGTTCATCTCTTGATTTGTTTTTGACTAAAAACTAAATGGGTTTTGTGTATAGGTTTTGTATTGCTTTAAAAACATAAACACATCACTCTAGTTTTTAGATTTGGGTTTGTATTGGCTTCTTCAAATCTTGTTTGTTTGAAGGAGTTGATCTTGTTAACCCGAAAAATTGCATATCACTTTCATATCTAAAATCCTCATGCAAGCAGCAAATGGGTGCTGCGAGTTGATGAGCTAAAGGATAAGCTGCCAGCGATGCAATTGACTCTGGGCTTGTTGGTTGATGGTTGCACAAAGTGGGTATGCTAGCTGCTGCTTAGCTTTAGAGTAGGTAAATGAGCTTGTGTGCTGATATTGACTTTGTATTGAACCTCAACATATTGGATTGCCCAGTCAGCGGATAAGACCCCCAGTTTTTTAACCCTTTAAGGTTTTTCTGGGTGAACAACTTGTTTATTTCCTCCTTGTGATTGCTGAGTTTATTTGGCATTTGTATATCTTGTGTTTAATTATTTGTCATATGCTATTAGACCTTGGTTTATGTTTGATAATATTTCAACTGATGAATTGAATCTAATCTAGCATCACACACCTCACTTTAGTTGTGGCTAGCACTGGGATGCCTATTTTGATGGATCCTTGAGTGCCCAGGTTGTCACTCCTCACATAAATATTTGAAATACTTGCTGGTTGTGTTTCTTAGGTTGTGCATCTGTCGTGCAGACTAAAGTGTGTTTGATTGGTTCAGTCTTGTCAAATAATTTTAAAATTGGGTCCGATCACTGATCGCTGTTTTGCTTAAGTACTTTAGGGTGTTAAAGCACTTTATACCAAACTTCAACTTCATCATTCATCATCAGAGGTATTGTTAAGATCCCCCTAAACACCCTCTATGGCAGCACCAGAAAATTGAATCCTTATAAAGGAAGATGCCTCTCCACCGGGTCCTTTAAGGCTAGCAAACTTTCTGCAAAAAGATCCAACAATCGGACCATAGATATGGAACATACTCCTAATAGAACAATTCAAAGCAAAATTTGTCACATGATCATATATAACTAACAAGTACAATAGGATCAGTATAAGTATCTAAGATAGGCATAGGCAATGCCATGTTAAACAGATGAGACAAGTTGGACACTCACTATATTGCTACACCAATTTGTTTCTCAATTGCATATTCTCATAAAAACAATTCAATACATCTCATCACAAATTGAATTTGTGGCAATTAAAAGTACTCAAGAACCACACTCAATGGTGAGAATCGCTTAAACAACCTCCCTTGTAAAATAGTTTCAAATTATTTGAACTGAACCACTTTTATTTCGATAAAGCATACACAAATGGGAAAAACTAAACATTGACACCAAAGATATATAAATTTATGGACAAGAATAGAGCCAATGATTGAACAAGATGTATTTATATACCTCTAGTAAATCATTGTACCGATGATTAATTCAAAATAGTACGCGAAAGCTCTTTGGCACCACCTTCCTCTTCATCTTGGCCTTGAGGGACAACATAAATCTCGATTATTTTCTATTTAGAAGACAGAACTAGATAATTAGACTAGGATGTATCATCGTTTGGTGCACCAACTAGATGTCTTGAGTTAATTTATAGGTGGAGTGGAATGTTCTCGATCAGCAGATCTGGGAAAACGGTGGACTTGAATCTGTGGATTAGAAGAGCAATTTTGGGAAAATGATGGACTTGAATATGTGGTTTTGAAATAATATATCCAGGGAAAAGAGACAAAAATGTACATACTTAAATAATAAAATAAATTTTGTTTAAACATATTTTAAGAAAATAAAAACTAAAATGTACAAAATTTGAGAAAAAGGAAAGAGATGGAATTGTTGTCTTTTCTCTTCTCAAGTGCGTTAGAGCTACTCAGTTAGTAAAATAATACAACGCTAACCATCATTTTTTCCTTTATTTCTCTCTCTCTCTCTCTCTCTATATATATATATTGTGAGAGAGAATAGAAAAAAAGAAGCATATTAGTCCATAAGGAAGATTTACAAGGATAATCTTCCAAATGTAGCATGATAATAAATAGAGCAAATGACAACTTACAACCCTGAGGTTTCACAACTTGCACCCTATCAGTTCATAGTACCTAACTTTTTTATTTATTTAAAATTCACTACTGTTGCTTGTCTAACTATCTAATCAGACGTTAATTATTGACTTGACAGCTTGTAGATCCCAAATTTTTTATTGTTTGTAAGGCCAAACAACCTCCCAGGTGCTGCCACATAAGAAGTGCTTTGGCTAATTGATATGAACTTTTAGTTTTGAACGATCTCCCAAAATCCATATCAAACTGGATGTATTGAAAATGCACATGAAGAAGAGTTGTTTGGAATATTGGCGAAAATGTGGAACTTGCAACTTTGAAGTCATTAATTAACGTCTAATTAGACAGTAAGAAATATGACAGTAGTCAATTATAGTATAAATAAAAAATTTAGATTTCTAAAATAAACTTGATGGATATTTTAAATTTAATTTTAGTCCTTTAACTATGTTGCCATGTCAACATTGAGAACTTAATGAATTACACATTAGCATTTGGTTTTTTTTTTTTGGTATACCTTCATTGTTCCCATTATACCCTTATCGCATTGTATTGCTGTATTACACATTAAGCCCGGTGACAGATGTGTAATTCATTACACATCGTGGCCGATGACAGATGTGTATTACCCAATATCTGTTTTCGTGGCCGATGACAGAGACAGAGAAACGGATGGAAAAGAGAAAAAAATTAATAATTTGGTTCAGTTCGCCTTGCGCGACTTGCGCTCTTAAACGCCATGTAATTATCGAAAACGAAACAAAAATGCCTAGCAACACGTGTACTAACATGTCGTCTTAAGATTTCATTATTTTTCTGCTCGTAAAACTGCGGCGCTAGGAGGATGTAAGCTGCATTTGGAGCAGTAAATGGCCTTTTTGGGGCCTAAAACGTGGGCAAAGCGCCTCCGGCACTCTGTAGCTTGCTAGATCTCGAAAAGTTACGGCGAGAGGCGCAACAGAAACGTTTATATATGATTACGAAGCATGAACTCACGGGTGCGATAATGCCAGCACTAATGCACCAGATCCCATCAGAACTCCACAGTGAAGCGTGCTTGGGCGAGAGTAGGGGTCACCAAAAAGCCCAAGGCCCGAAGCCCAACCGAAGCCCGCCGGACCCATTGGGCCCAAAGCCCGATTAGGCCCGAAATTTGGGCCGGCCCGGCCCGGCCCCAAAGTCTCTTGGGGGGGCTTTGGGCCATCCCCTTGAAGCCCAAGGCCCGCCCGAAGCCCGGCCCGTTTATGCCCGTCCGAAGCCTGGCTCAAAGCCCGAAAAATGGCCCGAATTAGGCCCGAATT
>QANT01004966.1:0-91820 GCA_003254885.1 Purshia tridentata
TTTAGTTTTAATGTTTGTGACGTGCCCGAGGGTCGAGGCCCATGTCGTGAGACGTGGCGCCCCCACAGGGTCATCTCGGGGTCAACTCCGGGGCGGTCCTGTCATGAATCTTATACAGAAGCCCAAAATACAGAAAATTAACATTATATATATAAATAATTTCATAAAAAATATAATCACTGCATCAAAACTGGATATAGGCCACCCATGGTTTTGGTGATTATTGGTGCAATGGCCACCAAATATTGTGGGATAATCACTCTAGCCATCATGTAGTCACTGTTAAGCTGAAGGTAGCTGGGAATGGGGTGGCAATTGCCTATCGCAACCCTTCTCTTGGAATGGTGGATTATGTTGACATGACCTCCATTTTCCTAGTGCCACCCCTGCCTCCACTTAAGTTGCAGTTAGTTGGTGATTGCCTCTCACCATTTCTGCAGGTAGTTGCAGTATTAGTGGCTTCAGAAAAAACATTTTACAAATTCCAACCACAAAAATGGTCACCATTTTAAAAAACATTGGAATTGTTGTTCTGAAATTAATATTAATATTGGTTTATGCTATATGATCACTAATGTGTTTTTAGTGGGTTGATCAGTTCCAATTACCCAAATTATTGCCACTGTTATTGATTTGTTGATTTTATCATTATGCCATTACCCACCATTGTTTCTTACCATGTGGGATAATCTGGAATATATACCATTATTATTGCCAATTTGGTTTCATTTGGAACTGCACCCATTGTGCACTAATTTTGATTGCTTTACTACTGAATTACCATTTTGGCCGCCATACTATTTATTATTTGATCTTATCAATTGAATGTGCACTTTAATTTATGGGTAACACAATCATTGATGAAAATAACAAGTTCATCCTGCATAGTCATTGTCAACTTGAAACCATGAGATGCAGATTCAACAAAATGCAAATAATGGCCATATTTTAGCACCCAAAATAGAGTTAGGATAATTGAATTATGCACTGTGCTTACAACATAACACACCAGGCCAATCACACTGATCACAGAGGTACCATTCAAGCACACCCTACACACTTAACATGTCAAAACACCTTGCAACACTAAGTGCATGTATACAGGCAAGGCAAGTACAACCAAGTATACAACTAGGCCACCATCCGCATGTTTCCTCCAAAGCACAACTTGGATTCAAAATATAATGCCCACAAAAATATATATATTTTGAGGCTTTGCTGTCCTCATATGTGCTAGCGAATTCACTCTTTTACTTCAGACAAGTTCCCAAAATAGCAGTGTATCTATATCTATGAAAACATAAAATAAAATAAAAAAGCCCAACACACACCTTCAGTTTGTATCTGCATCCTCACATCTAAAACTAAGTCCACCCCTACTTTCTCCCCCATCACCTTGCTCGTTTGGGTTATAGTTGATGTGCTGCTGTCCCACTGGTGTCGCAGACGTGGAACCTCTTGTGGGGTAAGCCTCAAACGATGATGCCAATGATGGTAACAATGTGGAACCGACCTGAGAGGAAGTAGCAAAAGTGGTGGGGCCACGTAAGAAGTGGGAGCAGTCACAGTGCCAATGCTAGCCCTTAACAAGCCATCCAACGCCTGTGACACCCTCCCATTGAAGCTGAAATCCATCTCTACCTGCTGCCTTTGGAGGTTCAGTATCTCCGAGTTGTTAACAATTTGCAGCCTCTCAACTTTAGCGCGATATTGCTCCATCACCCTTCGGTTATTTTCTAGTTCTATTCGTTGCACTTCAGCATGCCTGGCTGCCTCTGCCAGTAAATGATCGTTTGCCAACCTCAATTGTTGCAGCTCTGCCCCAAACCCACGGTGCTCAAGAACCAGTCCTGGAATGTCCCTAGGACTGACCCCGAGCCCATATCCTCGGACACGTCCACTTGTCTCAAGTCCACAACGGCTGAAAATATGTCATTGCAAACAGCTGTAGTGATTGGAGGGTTTGTTGGCACTTGCTCGTACTCTGCTACTTGCCTGTCCATCTCCATCTGTCCAAACAATCCAATTTCCTCATTATGCAGTGCTATAACCCAGTAAGTGTACAGCCCATGCATTTATATTGTCTAATAGCCCATTATTCCTCTTGTAAGTTACTCATAAACCCAAAACATTACTAACCATGATACCCCTTGATGCCTCATCAACTGGGCTGCCATTGGATCTCAGGTGTGTAAGTCTAAAAAGCTCAATCCTGTTTGGTTGCTCCCCATCATGATATTGTGCCTGTTCAAGTTCATTTTTTCAGTTACACAGCTATACCCCCAGGTTAAAGTGATATAAACAACACATGTACTCCATTTTTAGCTATCAATCTAGAGTATAGGTAGACATATATTCCTTACGTATTCATCTCGACTTGGGCATGTGATTTGGTCCCAGTGGTGTGCCCACACTATAGTTTGGCCCGGTTAATTGTATTAACTGCACATCGTTTCTATCAACAAAAAATGAAGCCCAAGTCTCTATAATCAGGTGCATGCCATAGATTGCAAACATGATATCATGGTATTAAATGTGGCTACACTCAAGTTCTAACCTTTCCTTCATTTGAGTCCCAGTGCGCAACAAAGCCACGCCACTGATCTGGGTCCACATATTGATCTCCACAAACGAATCGCTGGTTTGTGGTACGGAAAGGCTTGTACCAGAGTTTCCGGAGATGAAACTTGTGGTGCTTCCACCTCTCGTTCATCTTACACTACTAGAAAAAAGCAAACAGACAACAGATTTTAACCGTGGTCTAATTCTTCCAAATACCGTTGTATAATCGACGACGTCTATTGGGGTAAGAATAGACAACGGTTCCAAACCGTTGTGTTATTGAATTGAAGACAATAGTTTCCTGAAGAAAAATGTTGTATATGTTCTATAAAAAACCATTGTATAAGTAAAACTATTGTTGAGTACAACTATACACATCGGTTTTCCACAATAAATAGTTGTATAACGATATATTACACAACGGTTATAATTAATTTTTCCTCATTACACATCTGTTTTATGTCTAAAAGCGAGCTAAAATATCTGTTAGACAACGGTTTTTTAGTAATAACCGTTGTTTATACTGACTACTCATATCAGTATCCATGTCTACATGCATTTCTTACCTCGATTAAATTTACAAACCGTTGTATTAATTCGCTTAAAACACGGCTTTGTGATAGTAACCATTGTGTATAGTTAACTATTTATGTTATACTTGATGGTTATATATCTCTTACGCTATGGTTTTCTTATAATAACCGTTGTTTTAATAATATAAAACAATAGTTTGTGTTAATAAACCGATGTATATTATTATTATTTCTCTTATTGTCCTTGTGTATATTTTGTATATACATCGGTTTCTGTTGAAATTTGTTACATGAAATTTGTTAGTACAATGGTTCTTAACAATTAATTGTTGTATGCCCCTGTTTACATCTATTTTCACCTGATTCTAGACAATGCAATTATCAACAATTAAATAGTTCCATCCCAGAATCTTCTACACTTACACAAGAATTTATAATGGCTTTTGTATTTGATAATCAATGAAATAATATATAATGTATGTACTTATATTGAAATTTGATATCTCTACCTATCTTACTCCCTTAACTTAAAGCCATATACAAAACCCCAATGACATTTACAAAAAGCAGCCCTCAATATATTATGTAGTAACTTCATGCCATCTATCTATTCTAGCAAACTAGCTAATACGCCAAAATGATCAATTATATACCCCAAGCTAATCTACCTATACACATGGCCTCCAAAATCAAGCCCAAAATGTTGGCATGTCTGCAAAAATCCAAGATATTATTAAGTACTACATATACTGCCCTACAAGGATTGTCCATTCACTCTGGACCTCGTCGATATCTTCTTGGGTATAAGTATTGTCCATCCTCCGCTCCCACTGAAATAATCAGAATAACAATCAATCACTAATTAAGTTGCAAGATAAACTAAGGCATAAGCTGCAAAATAACATTCAACCGCTAACATTTAACTAAACTCAAATTCCAACAAGTATATATTGACATTAATTTAAAGGCACTGTACATAAAATTAAGTCACTAATTATTAAGCTACTTCTTACCTTACTCACAAAAGCCAAGCTATCATCTAGTATTATTTCCTTCATAAAGCGCATAACAAAATAACCACACTCCTTGTCAGTTGGTTATTGAGGAATGCCCTAAATAAAATAAGATTTGTATCAAAAAATGTACAAGTAAAAGTGTATAGCAATTAATGCAATGGTAAATAGGACAACCTACTGCCATATTTTTCCAGCCAATTACTTTACGCCCTTGCCTGTTCTTGTGTGCATTGAATATTCTAATTGCACTGTCACAGCAGAAAACACAACCCCAGTCCGATCAGATAATCCCACCAATAAATACCCAAAAGCATATAACCATGGAAGATATCATTTGGCAGACATGAATGAATTCTCTGTTTATTTTATAGCACAAAGTTCAGTATATTTCATTTGCTCTTTAGTAAAGGACCAAACTATTTTGCCAAGGTTGATAACCAATTTAACACCAATTCTTATAACTTGTCCACAACATTTTTCCATTCATCACCAATCAGCCGTCTCCTCATTGGGTCCATGAAATAGACAGTCTCCTTAGTAGGATGAACAATTGTCAGCATCCAATGATTTCTATGCCAAAAAAAAAAAAGTCACATTAAATAGAGTATATGGCTGGCAAATAGTTAATTATATTGACAAGTCATGATTTCTTAAAATTAAATAACTTACCTAGAATTATAAGGAACCAAAAAAATGCAATCTTTAGAACATCCAGTGAACCTCCCTGCCAAGTACCTTGCTCTTTCAGTTACAGATCCATATCCTATCGCTTCAGTTCGAGCAGGGTCGCAAAAACCAATCATGCTTGCCATTTGTGCTCTCTTCACCAAATTATACAAGTGCCTGTAACAAAGTCTATGAGCAAATAGATAGCATGATTACATAATAATTGTAAGGGAGAAAACTAGTCATGTAACAAAGAGAAGATAAGGTTTGCATTACCTCATATAAACCACAATGCAGGTGGCTGATATTTCAAGCATGCCATTGAATTAGATATATCTTCCTGCAAAATGTAGGTTTTCCTACCTGCCCCAAAAACCTCTGCATCTATTTCCATGAGTATTGTATTACTCTCAGTCATTACATTTTGTGCATGCATGCACAACATCTTCAGTGGCGTAGGTAATGCTTTCAGGCCCAACTCCATCAGATCCTTCTTCCTTGGTTGCTTTTCCCATTTCCCTTGTGCATGTTCCTCCTTCACATCATCCACTTCAATGACTGTAGCTTGTTTCCCCTTTGCATATTCAAACAAACAGCAATTGGAACACAATTTATTACATATTAGAATGATTTTCAGTAAGAAATTGAAGCAATGAACACAATTTATCACATATTTTAAATGATTTTCAGCAAGAAATTTTGAATTAATGTCTAGAAAATAATATAATATTGGATTGGGATAGAATTGTTACTTTCAAAACAGTGTCCTTGTCAACCACATGAACCATCTTCCTGTCTTCCTTATCCAGCTGCTCTTCTAAATTCTTCTCGACTCCCTGCCTGCTAAGTTGCTGCTCCACATGCTTTTCCATTTCCTTCTCAACATGTAAATCAGCCATCTTATGCACTTTGTTGGCAACATTGGTGCTTGCTTTATTAGAGCCATATTCAACATTATGGTTGGATGAGGGAGTATGAGGACTAGTAACTAACAGCCCAGCTGGTGTTCCAACAATTTTGGACTTATCTTCGCCCTTTAATGCTTGAATTTCTGCTAGCCAATATTCGCGCTCCTCTGCTATTATCTTATCTCGCTCCTCTACCATGATTTGTTTCACACTTTCACGTATTGTCTCTTTCATACTCTTGCTTGCAGGGAAGTTAAAGTAAGAAGTTGGCTTCACATAACCTTCCACGCCTCTAACTTTCCCTGAGTGCTCAAGGGTCCCTAATGCCATTGTAAGGACATTTGTTGTACCAGAAGTGGTCAGCTTGCCCTCCGCTACTTGTTTCTTTAACTCATGCTGCAACCATGCAAATTAGACACATATTACTATTATCAAATTGACTATCAACTTAATTTTGGTATAGAGTATAGACAACTTTTCTACATAATTAATATAAGTACATACCCTTACCAAAAAAAAAAAATATAAGTAAAATAGAAAAATAGAGTGAGTGCAGCTGTTAATTTATTGGTTCTACTAGTCTAGAGTGAGTCAAGTGGAAGAAATTATAATGTTATTATATGGCTTAAGTGTGTGAAAGTGTGGAAAAAAAAATGATGGACCTGGACTCTCCTTCAAATACCATTTAACAAGAATAAACACTAATGCACTATTGCTGGCAATACATATTCATTAGTTGGGGTCCTCCATTGAATTTTTCTTTTCTACCAATTATACACTACTTACTAGGATTTTCTTATTAATTGATCAGTTAATTCTATGAAAAACTAACAACTTTGCCTTAAAGAAATCCTTTCATTTTGGCACTAGAAAGAAAGGCTTGTTTGACCATGTAGTTATGGTAATTAATAGAGCTGAAACAGTAGAAAAGAAACTGGCTTTCCCTCTAACTTTGTCCCAATTTAACATCATTTCTAGTTTTCAACTCTTAGAAAAAACTCTTAGGCCTACCACCTCCAGCCCTTTAAACTTTAAAATTAAGAAGAAACTTGGAGTTCAAATTAAAAATGTATTGTTACTTACAATTTCAGCAGCCTTTGTCGCTACTTTTTCATCTGGGTATTTTCCATTCTTATCTTCATGAGCTTTAATCCAAAGGGTGGCCCGATCAATGACTTCACCTGGGGAATCTTTCATCTGTAAAATAAAAGATGAGTTATGACCAGCTACAACTCTTTGTAAACCTCATGTTCGATAATATAAAATTGATAGAAGAATAGACACACATACCAGTTTCTCCTCCAACCCAGCATACCCTTTACAAGATAACCTATGGTGATACTCATGCTTAGATTTTCTCTTCATCTGCTCGTTGTGAAGTTCCTTCAAAAGAAAATATTTGCGCACGGTAATTCTATAGATATAATTTGCAAAACAGCAAATATAGGATAAAAACTGTGAAACCACACACTCACCTCAAACTTATCTGACAGCCTAGATTGCACAAATTGTTTCTAATCTTCATTTTCAATGAAGGAATAGTCTTTAGGAGGATCACATAATAACTCAGGTTCATCTTTGTAAGGAAGCACATGCTTGCAAGTCAGCCTCGACTTGAATTCCCTCCACTCTGATCCAGCAGACGCAATCACCAACTTCTTACATTCAGGACTCAGCACAAAAGCCATCTAAAAAGTATGAGTAAGTCAATTAGAGAGTCAAGGCAATAAAATGAAAGTTTAACCTTAGAATGGAGAATGATGTTTAACTACATGTTGCTTACCTCCACATCTTCCCATATTTTTTTTTCACATCATCCTCAATATTCTTCCACTTGTCTATGGTAATTGGAACCTTGGTACGTGCTAAAGTCCCAATATAAGACTGCATCTCGGATGCTGCCTCCCCACATGGCTGTCCTTTCGAATTAAAAGTAACCACTTTTTTGACCTTAATTATTTTCCGCTTCACAATGCGAGGCATTGTAACCATTCCACGCTTCTTCCCACCAACAACTGAGCTTTCTGTTGTAGCACTGTCATTTGTCACCTTCGATTGACTTGAAGTAGCCTGAGGCGCCTTTGATTTTGCAGTCTTCGATTTGGAGGAAGCCACTGCCTTTGGCGCCATTTTCTTGGACAGCACACACAACAATTTAAAAAATTAGAGGCAATGCACTACAACAATCATCCCACCAAAAATAAATAAATAAATAAACTTTAAGATTCATAGTAAATTAATGCTAACATGACATTGAATAAGAAAAAATATGTACAAAGTTTATACCTTTAAGACTGATTTTACCTTGCATAAAAACCATATACCATCAGCTAACCACTACTTGTCAATCCATATACCCTCACCATCAGGTCTACGGCAGTTGATCCCATTTTCACTAACAAGATCATCAAAAGTCTCAATTGATGGCAAATCTCTTGTGAAAGGCTGAAGGTCAACTATATTAGCACCTAACTCATCATCAAAATCAGAATCATTGTAGTTTGTATATGGAGTTGATAGAACAACAGACCATGCAGCATCTGCAGGGTCTTCTACATAAAAGACATGTTTGACTTGTTTACCCAACACAAACTGATCATGTTTGAACCCTATCCTACTAAGGTTGACCAAAGTAAAGCCTAGCTCATCTATTTTAATTCCATTTATATTCTCAACCCAATCACACTTAAAGACAGGTATCCTAAACTTGAAATAGTCAAGTTCTCATATTTCTTGGATCACCCCATAGAAGGACATATTTGTGATTATGGGATTTTTATCTTTTGCACTAGCAACTTGCATTGTATCCCCTTCCCAACACACGCCACTATTTTGAACAGCCCGTACATCATCACGAGCCTTAGTATTGAAATGAACCTCATGAATGGAATAACTTTGGAATTTTGGGACTTCCATACATGGTCCATCAGCTAACCACCTAACCATTTCGGGTACCTCATGATGTTCACAATTGAGCTCAGATTGAACCTGCAATAATAAGCATTGACATAAAACTAAAATGACCAAATTTTAGATTGAAGCATAATTTTAACATATAGTCCAACACTTACTCGATTCCTTAACCAAGGAATGAAAGTGCGATTGTGCTTATCTTGTAGCCACTTATCATTTTTCTTGAACCTAGGATGTGCTTTCTTCAAGTAACTCATATGCTCACTGTATAAAATCAGGTTCATTAAAAATAGTGACAGTTGAGCTACTCAAACACATAATTAATCTACATTTATGGAAAGGAAATGAGAAAGCCCCTACGTGATATAAGGTGTCACTTCATTTGTATTCTCTAATAAAAAGAGATGAGCTTGCTGTAAGAGATCATGATCAACTCTATGTATAGAAGCACCAGATAAGGGTTTGCATTCCGAAGAAGACCCTTGATTATGTCTTGATGAGATTCCAATTGTATTGCCAGCAGAGAGATGATCACTACAAAATTCTATAGCTTCTTCAGCAATATAACACTCGGCAATACAACCCTCGGGACGATACCGATTCCGAACGTAGGACTTTAGCACTTTCATATACCGTTCAAATGGATATATCCATCTAAAGTAAACTGGTCCACATAATTGCACTTCTCTTACAAGATGCACTGTTAAATGAACCATAATATCAAAGAATGATGGTGGAAAATACTTCTCCAACAAAAAAAGTGTGACCACTAGATCTTCTTGCGTCTTATCTAGTGTAGATGCATCCACAACTTTACTACATATTTTGTTAAAGAAGAAACAAAATCTGGTTAAAGCATATCTCACAGGTTTCTCCAACACTGAACGTATGGCCACAGGCAACAACTATTGCATGAAGGTATGATAGTTATGTGATTTAAATCCTCGGAATTTCCAATCCTAATTCCGCACCCACTTACTAGCAAACAGCAATCAGCAAACAGGCAAAGCAACCAAACAAGTAATTGAACTAGAAATTAGTTGAACTTAGATTCACTCACTTTGTTCCGCACGAAAAGACCGAACTGCCCTTCGTGGCTTCTTTGCTCGGATTCTAAAATCTGACAGCACAACGGCATTGGAAATACCATTCTCAAGCCAAGCGTACCTATTAAGACCAGACAACCAACAAACAACCATAGAGTTCACAACAGTTCCTTTAACAACTGAAACGGGCGGGAACCACCACGCACGGTGGCTGCCCGGCCCTGGAAAACGTACGAAAAGTCAAAGAACTCACCTACAGGCTCGGGTGGTTGGCCCGAGGCCAAAAACACAGAAATTGGGTCACTAGAACCACCACACGCGGCAGGACCCGCGGTGGTCAACTGCCAAAAACAAAAGTCACGTTTAGCTAAAACGAACTACACAGGCACGTAAAGTACGTGGATGGAATCAATTCTCATACCTAGGTCGACGGCCAAAAGTGGCCGGAAAAGGAGAAAAACTGGCCAGAAAGCCGCCGGCCTACTCAACTTCGATCCGCCATCCACAGCGGTCCTACTGACGATCGGAGCATACCAATCAACTGGGCTCGACGAGACGAAGAGGTCTGGGCAAGTGGGAGGTCGCGTCGTCGCCGGAATCGCCGCGATCGCTGCCGTGATGCCAACTGTGCACGATCGGATTCTTCTCTTTTCGGGTTGTTTCACGAGGAGCCGCCACCACAGGAAGGAAGATGGGAGAGAGGCGAGCACGGCAAGCCGAAGATCGGCTCCAGCCGTCGCCGGACGTGCCCCCACGCGCCGGCAGAAGTCGTGGCTGGGTGAGAGGCTCGCGAGAGAGAGAGACGCGTCGGGAGAGAGGAGAGAGAAACTGAGGTGTTTCTGGGGTTTTGGGCTCTTTAAAATCAACTTTTCCAAAATTACCAATTTGTCCCTCTTTTCACACATCCGTAACTTCCAAACCATAGCTCCGTTTAACGCGTGCTACGTGTCTACGAACTCGTGAGGACGAGACCTTTCCAACGAACCCAAGGTCAACGCAAAAACCTTGCTTGAACTCAAAGTCAACTTTTGCCCCCAACTTTAAAAGTCAAACCTTAAAATTCGAAAAAGCCTCCAAAACGTTTTACTTTTCCAGAAAAATCCTGAAAACCTTTAAAAAGCTTTTCAAAACCAATTTAGAAGGTACGGGGTGTTACAGACTTTCATTTCAAAAAAGGATTTGCAAACAACTCTCTTTTCTTCTCTAGACAAATTCCAACTTGCTGCAGGCAAATGAGTTCTTTTTTCTCCAATAATAGGTCCTAATTCCACACGTACCCCCATCTCAAGAAGATCTAAACGAGTTAAAAGCCCATCTTTGGTTTTTCCCGGAATGTTCAACAATGTACCGATAATACTATCGCATACATTTTTCTCAATATGCATGACATCGAGACAATGGCGAACATGAAGAGATTTCAAATATTTAAGCTAAAAAAAGATCGACTTCTTTTTCCAACATGCTCTTGTGTCACCTTCCACACGATTACGAGGCCACTTTTTTTCCCAAAAGGTACGAAATCAAGGCTTTCCACATGTGCCAAAACTTCCTCCCCACTTAATGGCTCAGGAGGTGGAGAAAACTCTTGACAGTTATTAAATGCAGCCTTTTGCTTCTGATAAGGATGATGTCGGCTTAAGAATCTTCGATGGCCGATGTATACGCATTTATTACCGTGGACCAACTTGTGGGGTTTTGTGTGTTCTCCACATACTGGACATGGATTATATCCTTTGACCACACATCCAGATAAATTCCCATATGCTGGAAAGTCGTTTATTGTCCACAAAAGTGCACCTTTTAGAGTGAAATATTCTCCTTTGTAAGTATCATAGACCCCATCAACTCCTTTCCATAGTGTTTTTAGATCATCGATCAAAGGTGCAAGGTAAACGTCTATATCATTTCCAGGTTGGTTAGGGCCAGAGATCAATAGACTCAACATGATGAACTTTCTTTTCATACACAACCATGGGGGCAAATTATAAGTAACAATTAGAACGGGCCAGCAACTGTATCTACTACTTAAAAATACCACAATACCTTTGCAGGAACCCCCTCCCTGATAGTTGAATCCTTGCTTAACTTCCACCTTGACACACTACAATTGGGGCAATTAATTTCATCAGCATACTCATTCCTATATAGGATACAGTCATTAGGGCATGCATGAATTTTTTCATAGTCCATCCCTAATGCACTCAAAGTCTTCTTTGCCTCGTATGTAGATGTGGGTATGTTATGACCCTCGGGAAGAAAATCTCCTAAAGCAATCAATTAGTCAGTGAAACTTACATCACTCCATCCATGCCTCGCTTTCAAATTGTATAATCTTGCAAGTGCTGGTAGCTTGGTGTGTTTACAACCAAGATACAAAGGGTCATCACCATTCCCAACCAAATTCATGAAATTGTTAGAATCATTGGAACATTCTTCTGATCCATCATCTCCCATGTCCACCGATTCAGAGACAAAATTACTTTGGTGTTCCTCCACACATCTAGTTGCATTCTCAAATGTACTAGAAACTTCTCCATGCCAAACCCAAGTTTGGTAAGTCGGGTCTATACCATTAAAATATAGATGATCCCTTATAACTCCAATCCCCTATTGTCTCATATTTTCACATTTAACGCAAGGACAGTGAATGAGGTTTGAGTTTCTAGTATGCTCTAATGCAAACTTGAAGAATTCGTGTATCCCTAACTCATATGCCCTTGATCTTCTATCTGCATACATCCAGGCCTTATCCATCTTTCACCAAAAAGCAACAATTGGTTATAAAGTCGCACCAAAAATTGACCATATTGAACATGCAAATCTATAAAGACAAACTAAACTTAATGGTTATACATGAAACCCGCCCCATGTCCTTTTAACACATATAAGCAATTAATTTCATTCAAAACCTTTAGCAAAGGCAAATCACTACGAGTATGCAAGAAACAAAAAAGTCAACTACTATATCCAAGTTTCCAATTATATATAAAACTGCAAATCCTTACAATATCAACTAAAAAACTCTTATCCAACATTACCAATGTATTTTATAATTATTAATCAATAATAGGCAGCAACTAATAGGACTAAATAAACTATATATCCAGCGCAAATATACAAATCCCAACCAAAGTTATCATACAAGGTCACCAAATTGTCCTATCAAGCAAGCATGCAAATTGTTCACAAACATTAAACTGAAAAGGAAAACAAAATAAAAATAAAGCTTGCATGAGGAACTCACACACCTTTGCAGTCCAAGCAGCAGCCCAGCGTGTATACCGTCCCAAATGTGCTACCACTTTCACTCAAATAACTGCAACCATATTACAGCTGCGTATAAGTGTCATAAATATGCATAATATCTAAATAATCTGCACCATTTTGATTACCCATATATTAAAAAACGAGCCAAGGATCCAAATAATATATAGGTCTATTTAAATTAGTTACGGGCCTATTTCAATGGGTGGAGTCTGATTTCTCATACCAAAGGACAATCTTTGTATGCTCAAGTTTGGTATGAGTTAGCACTCCAAACTCATACCAAACTTTGGTATGAGTTAGCTTGGGATACTAATAATATAGATAAAAAGGTTAAACATTATAGAAAAGCAACCCCATGTTGATCATCTGGGCTTCTCCATAACTTCATAGTAAACATCTCTTTCCTTAGACATTGAAACATTAGATTTTGGGCTCAAGGCGAATTATAAAACGAAGGCATTTGACTCATTTTCAGATTTTGGGCTGAAACACTTCCTTGAATATATAACTAAAGTAAGAAGCACTCTAAACCATATTTTCGTTCGCAAGGACATATACCCAGAAATTCATAATTCAAAATTAAAATAAAACCGACAGAAAAATACCCAAAAATTAAATTGAAAAATACCAGCAATGTGATGTCCTCCTTCACGACTTCCAAGGGAAGAAACGCCGGGTCTGAGGGATGGCTGGCCAGGAGAGTGATCTGTAGAGGGGAAACAGCGATGAAGGAGAGAAGGACCGTGACGCGAGGCAAGTGAGGAAGCAGCGCTCGCCGTCACGAAGTGCTCCGAGTAACGGCCTCCTCTTCTTGCGGTGGAGGCTGAGGCTGAGGAGGGAAGGCTGAGCGCTGAGCATTGATCAAAGGGGGGCTTGGAGTTTGCAGATCGGGAGAGGAGAGAGTGACTATTCAGAGTGTTTAGGAGTGTTTGAAGTCAAGAGGGTTTGACGTAAGAGAGTTAAGGGCGCGAGAGGGTTTCATTAAACCAGCACGTTTCTAAAATTTTCAAAGAGCCGCAAATTCCCTTATTTTTTTAAACTTGCCAAACACAACGATTTTGGTCCAAAACAATTGTGTCTAATACTTTAGGAAAAATCTCAATACCACATACCATGAGATTACCTTATTTTGTATAATGGTTTTTCAAGAACCATTGTGTAGTAAATTAAGATAACGGTTAAAACATGAACCGTTATCTGTTGATCGATGTCTATTAACATAATTGTAGCAGTGTTACTTTCAGCAACAGTCGAACCCTATCACTTAAAGCATTTGTTCTTTCATCCCTCCAATCAATGGTAGCCTACAACATTAATTCCAAATGTGATTGGACGAGTCACTAATACACACTGCAATAATATGGAAACAAATAAGATAGAACATCATGATCACAAGAGACTAATATTCCAAAATCATGCCCTACATGTGGTTTGAAATTGCACAAGTCCTCAACAATGGCGGGGGTCCTTTTAAAGCCCCCCACCTAGTTCAAATGCACTACAACCCCTGATTAAATTTTCCTCCATGCTCTGTCTAGAGGAACTCCTCTAAATTGTCTCCAGTCAAGCACATCAATCGGGAATAAGGTTCGATCAACTGCTTGTTGTCCAAGGAAACGTGCAAAATGTGCAACTGTGTTAGATGGAGCAACTACCTGCCCATATGGGTTGAACCTAACTACCTCAGCACGCTCTAGGGCTCAATTCTCCTTATTTCGACCCCTCTGGACTTAGACCACATTTGGTGGTATGGGGACAATAGCTTGGAGATGCTCTTCCCCTTGGGTTGCTGGTAAATTCATCCTACCATTCGCTACAACAGAAGTCCTTGCCCGATCAGCTTACTCAGGTGTTAGCTAGGTTTCATTGACCACCTCAACCTCCAAGTAACCATCGTCAGCAACAAGTGCAGAGTCAACCATGCTCCTTTATTCTAGACGAGCCATTATACAACGCATCAGTTTCAATGTGACATTAAATACTTTGCCCATCTACATTACATGCCTTATTAAATTCTACTTTATTTACACATACATGGAGCAGTGAAGTGCCTACATGGGACTATCACATGTGCGGATATAATTATAAATGCCCTTTGAGAAATTAACTTATGTCCCAACATTTTGCTTGTGCACATGGTTGTGCGTATATATATTGTGTTCTAACATTTAATTTTCATTCATTAACTAGTTCAATATTCTTTTAGACCAATCTCCCTTATTAGTTACCTTATACAGTGTTCACATACATCAAATAAAATTCATTACTCCTACTTGAGGTCCTGAACATGGCAGTCAATGTGATATCATCTTTGTGGTAATTAAATGATTGTAAGCATTTGTAAACAAATTTGTCACACTTCTTCTATAGATTTAGGGTATTTCCTACTCTACGGTTTACCAATTACTTACCTATGTACCCCTATATATATTTTTTGTTAAATCTTGGCTTTTCTTTTATTTATGCCTTTTTAATCTTTTTTTCATTTTATGCTCACACTATGAACAACCCCACATATTTATTGCATCCTTACTTGCTCAATTAAAAACTTAAACCACACACTAAAACCATGCATCAAGTTTGTTGGTGAAAAGAGTTAAAGAAACAATGCATTAACAGTGTAAGTATTCCATTGACAACTGTAGGTCTTATATATGGGTTTGCATTCATGAGCTTGGTGCAGTGAACTATTATATAATACAGCTACCACCTTGTTAAGGTATTTAATGAACCGTTGGTATGATTCAAAAGCTTAAAAGCCTTTAATGGAAGAAATTTATATTCGCAGGTGGGTGTGGCCATCATCATACACATGTATATAACATATCCTACACTTAAGACTGAGCACATCACAATTTTACAAGTCTATATAACAAGAGTAAAAAGTCAAGATTCCCCCTGTTCATAGATAGGACCTCACCTTGCAGATATTCCTTCTTCCACACCCTGGTAACCCTGTAAAGTTCTCTGTTATTCTCCCTGCAGCAGGAATCTTCTCTACAAAAGTAGATTACACTTCTTTTCTTCTTGCGAGATGATATGAGCCTGGTTCATTCCTTTAGCTTTATGTATGATATGAAGGCTTTGGGGTCACTTCAAATTCTCTTTAAGCCACCATATATTGACAGCATAGCCCACTTGTCATTGGTATGTGTGATAATCAAAAGTAAGAGGGAAATCATGGAGGGAACTACTTGTGGGATGGGCGGGAGAATAAAATGAGGATATTTTTAATTGTAGGCCTTGCTGATTTGGACAAGGTTAAGTTACCTACTCTAACTGGATCAACTCCATCAGTCCTTCAAATTAAAGCCACCCCCACCAGTCCACGTTACAATCTAGTTCTATTTGAACTATATGAGCCCCATCTAGTACACTCTGATTGCACTTCAGATTCTCCATCCCTTTTAAAGTTGAAAATTGGGTGGTACTTGTCAGTGCAAAAGTCATTTAGTCAATAGATTCATTTGGTAGTTCTGGAATCCATTTGTCCTAACCAAAGAATTTTCATCACAGGCATGATAGCATACTAGTGTATATAGTAAATATTGCATCATAGTTCACACGTCTTTTTTTTTTTTTTTTTCCTTATATAGTATGTATATGCATATTGCTTCCCCCACTTTATTGGACAAATATACCTTTTGGGTTGGATGTTGCACTTTAATGAATTTAATGAATATCCTTATGTTAGTAGTCTATGTACGCCTCCACTACAACATTTAAGGTATAGAATAATGTTAAAGGGTTATCATTTACCCAGCCCCATGTGGTAGTTGCCATATTTGGTGCTGGAACAAACAAACCAGCCATTGCATCCATGTTCAGCCATTACATCCATTCTAGTAATCATAATTAAATATGGACACCCGATACTTGGTTAGAAAAAAAAGACAAAAAACAAATAGACAATAGCTAATTTCATTGAAGGATGGGTTCAAAATATGTCATTAGGGAGACCGTAGAGTGATATTATATATATCATCTCACAGTCATTCAGCTGTGACATATATGTACATACATTTTTTTAAGGGGTCAGCTACATAATTTATGGGGGATACAAGTGAAAACACAATTTCAAAACAAGGTTGCAGCTGCACCTCCATCAAAATATTGAGACTAGCTATTAACTTCCCATTACATGAAAAAGCACAATGGTAGAGATGCAACTATGCCTCATCCATGTCTGGCCCATTGTTATCCATGGCAACATTTGGAGGTTCTGGGTTAATCTAAAACATGTGATTAATCACATCTCTTCTGGTCCACACATAATTTTCTCCATGCCTCATGTAGATATCCTCATAGAATTCAATGTACCTCATGTAGTCTGGGTAAAATGGGAGCCCTTGGTCTGACTTGATCTGCTCCACATAGCTGTAGAACGCTAGCCAATCTTCCTCCCAAGTTCTGTCGCCTTTCACAAGTCTAGCAAGTTCACGCCTATTCTTCGATCGAATTGAATCCTTCCCTGTTAGAGACTTCAACCTATAGACGGATGTAATACTTGTACCATTTGATTTCATCGTGAGACGTATTGGGATGACAGCCTAAGGGTCATCCTTGGTGCCAGATGTACTTGCCATCCTCAGACCACAACTAAAATGAAATTATCAAACTGATGGCCAGTAACTATTCAGCACAAGAACATCCTGCCAATGACGTTTTCACATGAGTTAAAGTGCAGAACACGACAAAAAAAATTTTTGTGAGTGCTATGAGTTACACAACTCATAAAGTTGACTCAACATGTAAGACCTCCCATACAATGAACAACCTCTCAATATAGGCCACCTAATTGTTCGGATATAGCAACCTAACCAACCTAGTGCACGCACAGCAAGCACCTGTAGCTGTTTGCTCATGCCAACTTTTGTCAACAACCAAGCAAAACATAGCATGACATCGTGGGGTTAACAAGTACTAGTGACATGCATGTTCCATTTCATACATATTGGTGCAATAGTAATGTATAGGCAAAATACTCACTTGAAACTGCAATTCCCTTCAGCTTCTCTACAGTTGGGCTGTTGAGTATGCACCCACCCCTTAGCATGGTGTGCGTTAAATAAGAAAACTTTCACTTTATTAAAGTGTCTTTTGGTTAGCTGGTTTGCAGTTATTGTCAGTTAATGCTTTGCTTGGAATTGGTAATAATGTAACTACCAACTTCAAAAGCACCTTTGGAGGTATGTTGAAAAGCAAAAGTAAATTGACATGATGCTAGCATTGACATTCTTGTGCAGTCTGCTTTGCAGCCTAGGTGCCAAAGGAGTCCCTCCCCAATAAGATTGCCATGTATGATAACCACTTTCTCCTCCTATTATTTCAGATCAACAAGTGCACCACACTGCTTGTTCAATTGTAATGCCTGATCAGTGGCAGTTAACAGAGCCTGCGCGTCTGATATCCTTTTTATGCAACTGATATAGAATAAGTTTACTTTATATAATTATATATTTAATATGCATGAATAGAAATATCACGTACATATGAGTCACATTCTTGAATCTTACATGAAACAGCATTGACACATCCCCATATGTAAAATGATAAACAGAACATCACTTGGTCTTACACTTAATTAATTCTACATTTAGACATAAAATTACCACCATGGCTAATTTATTACATGGCCATACTAGCAAATTCTAGACTTAATCGTAACTTGGTTCAACAGGAACAATGTCAAGCACAGGGCATGAAACATGAATACCTAAGGGGCTCCTTCCTTGAGCTTAGAAACTGTCGCCCATGACTCGTCACATGTGTCTGGGACATACATGTTGACTTGTGAGGTGATAGAGTCCCATGAATATTTGGCATTAGTGTCGTGTTCCCCCACATGTCCCTTGCTACTTCCACCTACTTCAGGCTTATGTGACGGTGTAAACAGCATTGGAACCATGGGAGAGTAATGACCAAAGATTACAAGATCGTGATCTCTGGCCGGAAAGTACTTGTTGATTATTCGCTCAGTTTCAACATCAGCGACCATAGATGGGATAATATCTGTCGTGTGTGTGTTCGAATGTGGCAGAGCCAACTCCATGTGGTGCGCAGGACCATGCAGTTCATCCATTGGTGGATTATAGCTTAGCTCCCCATTTCCATTTCTATGTATCCTTGGAACAAAATGATTCATTTGCAACCATGTGTTAACCAAGTTGTTAACGAACTCACTTTCGCTCTCAACTGCATTTGTGGAGCCAGTCTGGGAGCCGGCGTCATCGAGGAACTCCAAGGTCTGCAACCTCATCAACAAATAGCTGCCTGTATGCAGCAACGTTCATAGGCTTCCTTATGTTTTTTCCCATTGTTGATAAGTAGAGCACACATGTGGTAAGTGGCCTCGCTGAATTTATTTAAGCTTCACACCCTCTAACTCCACACCCTATTATAAATAATTTGTTCTGTGGTTGAAAATTGACATAAAAGGATGAAAATTGACATAAAGGGATCAGCCGTCAGCCTTATCTGATACATTCTGACTCCATTCTGAGTGTTGCACACATCTAAAAGACCACCCAACTATGTGACATGGCTCAGGCATATCTACCTGTGCCCCAATATTACAAACTAAGGCTTCACCAGGACCGTACCTCATGTCCCATACATCTGACACCATGTGGAACAGAGATTCCTAAATTTCATCTAGTAACATGCTAGCTTGATAACCTATTCAACTGCGATATGACCATATACCAATCTAACTAATATGACATGGCACCACATGAAGCAAGGTTACTGAAACTAGCTTTATTTGTGCTCAATGCTTTAAATTAAATATATGCAAACTCGTAAGCTTTGAACTTTGTTATGCATACAACAAACTACTTGTACACACCCCATTCTAACTATAATGATTCACTCCAGTCACCGGCTGAGTAGAAAAATTCCCGAATCACTCCCAAACAATGCTAGAGAGGAGGGGGGTTAATAGGCTTGACATACAAATCCAATTGTTAAAGATTACCAAGTTAATTATTATGGATTGGATTAATACCAAATCAACTTTAACACAAAAGAACGTAAACAGTTTTAGGAAAGCAGAAAACCCTCAATTGGGAAAACCATGGGATTGAGTCCAGAGATTCAACAATCCGCCATTATAATGCAGAACTACATCCAATGACTCGATCCAACCTTAAACTAGACTCCTTATACATAGATATCTTGACCTCACAGCCACACGCTGCACTTTGATCTCTTGAAATTTCGAATATATCTTCTCGCCACCGTTACGCTGACAAGAGCTTACAACCATATCATTCTTCACTAGAGGAAATTGCAAATTACAAAGATTCGAAAAAAAAAAAGAAAAAATCTAAACCCTTTGACATTCCGCTGACAAATACTTAATGAACAGAAAATACAATTGAAATAAGAATCAGACACAACCGTAACCCTAATTCGATGATCAACACCTGCAAGCAAAGACACTAACAAACAATAACCCTATGAAAGCAAACGAGGCAAAAAAATTAACAAATCCAATGCTTATCCAGAAACTCTCAATTTAATAGAGTACAACATGATCAGATGGCAACCAACCATATTTAAGAGTACAAACCATAGCGTAATAGTTAAAGTTACAAACCAAGAGTCCAAAAACAAAATTAACCAAATCTACGCAAACGCAAGCAATCCCAACAACATCCGACAACCTTTTTTTGCTATGAAAGCCAAATGGACAATATGAGCCACACCGAACAATGAAACTAATGCTGAAACTGGTTCACTCGCTGCTGAATATCAGAAACGGTGTCTTGGAGATCGTCAACCTTGGTATGAATGTCCTCCAAATCGTCAAATTGTGCATCAAGGCTAGCAAACTCCGACTGGAGATACGTCATCAATGAAGCATGATCCGATCCAACACTTGTACCTGGGATGGAAGATGTGGAAGGCTCAGGATGATCTAAGGGCTCAGTGCTAGACACTTGTTGAGGAACTTGAAGTTTGACTCTAGAAGCTAAATGACTCCGGTTAAGGATAGTGATATCCACTCGAGGGTCAGGTGAGACATAGTCATCAGTCGACAACTGAGGTACATTGTGCTTGGCAACAAGCATAGTAATAAGACCAGGAAACACTAAGCCAGTACTCAACTTGTGAGAAGTAACCCCACATTCAATGATCCTAGAATAAATCAATTTAGCTAAAGGGACCGGAGCACCAGGAGTGGTCATTGCAATCAACAACCGACAAGCATCATCAGTGAGATGAGATTTTTGTGAGGTCGGATAAATCTTAGAACGGATTAACAGAAATAACACCCTATACAGAGGTTTCATAAGACCGTTAGAAAGACGCTCGCCAGGAGAAGGAACATAACCCTCAGTGGCGTAAAGAGTAGCAAACAACTGCTCTTTGGACAACGGAGAAACATGTTGTTTAAAAGTGTTATAATCAGACATAGAGGACGAAGGAAGTCGACACACATCCCTAATCTCATCGGGGTTAAAGGAACCCGTTTGCCACGAAGATAGATATAGGATGGTGAAGATTCACGAAAATTGGGAGGAAAATTGGCATAAAATTCCCGAACAATAGTCCCACTATAATCCTCACAATGAGAAACAAAATCCCTCCAACCCCTAGTATCAATAAGATTAATGAAATCTGATGGGAGATCAAACAGGAAAATGGCCCGCTCCGATATAATGGGTTTGCCCCCAAGGAAACGATTATAATGTGTTTCTCTCTCCGAATTTATGAATTGCTTATAAGGGAGAGAGGAACCCTCCCCCGTAGACTTTCTCTTCTTAGGAGCCATTGCTAAACAACGAAGAGAGAACAACAAGGCAACACCTTAACAAGGAGCAATTAAGGGCCAATTCATTCAAAACAATTAATTATAGCCCAAACAATAAATATATGACAATTAATTCACGCCAAGCACCATAGAAAACAATATCATGAACACCCAAATGGCACAATATGAGGAGATTGGAAAGACAAGGAAAATAGGATAACATACCCAAACAAGAACAACCAAGCCAGGAACACCCATCAATCCAAGAGCATCAAGGGATCCAAAACACCCACAATCCAAGAGAACAGTGCAATTAGCAAAATCAAATAGAACAAACCCAATATAAACAGCCGAAAATTAACAATAAGATTGCTACCAATCTATGAGAAATTCAGAAAAAATAGTAGGGAAATACCTTTATGGACCAGTGTCACGCCCCGACCCTCGGGCACATGAACACCAATTGAAACCGAAAACTGTTCCTGTTTCCTGAAGCTGTGGGCCCTTTCTTTGAAACTGAGGAGGCAGTGAGAGAAGACGAGGCAGTGGGACCAGCAGCAGTGTTTCAAAAAGTTATTTTACAGCTTAAAATCTTTTTATGTAAAAGTTTTACAGCTTGTTTTTATAAATGTGTTTTTGTAACTTCCAGTTGTTTTAAGGAAATTATTTTATATTCGTGGCTCACAGTTTCAAAAGAAGGGCCCACAGCTTCAGGAAACTGAGTTACAAAAACACATTTATAAAAACAAGCTGTAAACCTTTTACATAAAAAGATTTTAAGCTGTAAAATAACTTTTTGAAACACTGCTGCTGGTCCCACTGCCTCGTCTTCTCTCCACTGCCTCCTCAGCTTGCTCAACCTGCAAAACTGAACCCTGCACCCAACCACAGGTGCACGGGTTTACAAACAAACCCGGTAAGCTCACTAGAGCTCGTATGAGTGAAATCTAACTGAAAACCTCAAATTAATAATTCAGTAAAATAATCAATTCACAATCCATATTAATGCCTCAAGCACAGTCAAACCACAAAGTAGAAACCATAACCTGATCACCAAATCCTCTAAACCGATCAAATCCTTTGTGATCCTTAATCTCTAAATATCCTCAATTGAACCTCTAACTGAAAAATCACCTCGATCAATCCACCAGATCCTTACTTGGGATCCAACTAGATCCTTCCATAACTTAGAATCCTCAATCAACCTTTAGAATCCATTAAATCCTCACTTAAAACCACTGATACTCCGATCTCTTCCTTAATCCCTAAATCCTCGAGATCCCCAATCCTAGTTCAGTAACCTCTTAACTAGCAAACAGCAATCTGTCAAACAAGCACAACAATCAAACAAGCAACTGAACTGGAAATTAGTTGAACTTAGGTTCACTCACTGTGACCGCGTGAAAAGACCAAACTGCCCTTCGTGTCCTTCGTGGCTCCTTTGCTCGGATTCTAAAATCCGGCAGCATAACGGCATCGGGGATACAAATTCCCAAGCAGAGCGTACTTGTTAAGACCAGTCAACCAACCAACACAAGCAAGTTTCACAACCAAGCAACAAAACACAGAAACGGGCGGGAACCACCACGCACGGTGGCTGCCCGACCCTCGAAAAGCACACTCGAAAGGTCCGAGAAACTCACCCAAACTCACCAGTAGGTTCGGGTGGTTGGCCCGAGGCCAAAAACCAAGGAACGGTCGCTGGAACCGTCACACGCAGCGAATCCCACGACGGTCAACGGGCGGTCAACTGCCAAAAACAAAAGTCACGTTTAGCTTAAACGAACTACACAGAGACGTAGAGGAGATCGAGGGGATCAATTCTCGAACCTGGGTCGACGGCCAAAAGTGGCCGGAAAAGGGAGAAAACTGGCCGGAAAGCCGGCGGCACACCCACACTCGATCCGCCGTCCACGGCGGTCCCACGGGTCAATCGAACCCACCAACATGCTGGGCTCGACGAGAGGAAGAAATCTGGGCAGGTGGGAGGTCGCGTCGTCGCCGGAATCGCCGAGATCGCCGCCGTGACGCCGACTGCGCACGCGCGATTCTCCTCTTTCTAGGCTGTTTCGGGAAGAGGCACCACCACCGAAGGGAAGAGGGAGGAGAGGTGAGCACGACGAGCCAAAAACCAGGCCGCCCCCCGCCGCCGGACGCGCCCCTACGCGCCAGCGAATGGCGCGGCTGGGAAATGCACTCGCGAGAGGGAGAAACTTCGGGAGAGAGGAGAGAGAAAACTGTCTCCTTTCTAGGGTTCTGTGCCTCTTTTAAAAATCCAACTTTCCAAAATTACAACCTTGCCCCTCCCTTCACACGTCCGTAACTTCCAAACCGTAGCTCCGTTTGACGCGTGCTACGTGTCTACGAACTCGTGAGGACGAGACCTTTCCAACGAACCCAAAGTCAACGCGAAAAGTCCTCCCGAACGAAAAGTCAACTTTTTGCCCCAAGTTTAAAAGTCAAACTTTAAAATTTGAAAACCTCCAAAACGTTTTACTTTTCTAGTAAAATCCCGAAAACCTTTAAAAAGCTTTTCAAACCCACTTTTGAAAAGTGCGGGGTGTTACAAACTACCCCCCTTAAAAGAATTTCGTCCTCGAAATTCCCAAGGGAAAGTAACAAGAGAAGTGACTTTACACAGTCACTAGCAAACAACACAAGCAACAAGCAAGTACAAACGCACAAGGCCAAACTGAAAACTCTTTCAAACTTTTTCCTTTAAAACCGAAACCTTTTTCAAAACTGAAATCCCTTTTCAAAACCTTTCTGAAAAAACAAAACTGAGCACAAACACAAACAAGCAAGCAAGCACGTAAGAACTGGAGAACAGGTAGCAACGAGCTGTCGTGTTCTCCTCGTAACCGAACTCTGAAACCTTCGAGTACGACCCACAAGGTCTTCACTGCCTTTGAGTAGCCTGGCTTGCCACAACTTTTGACAATTGCTGGGTCTGCTTTTTCCTGAACTTCTACCACGCTTTCGCTGCACAACTCTAAACAACGTCGAAAACCAACGACAGCTAACAAGGTAAACTGGTCAAACGTGACCTAAAACTCAAGAAAAAGCACCAAAACACAAACCCCGAACGTCCGTAAAAACAACAGCCTAGGTCCCACCTAGCTACTTCCTTGGTAAGTCTTCTACCTCGTCAGCTAACTCACTAGGGTGAAACTGTTCAACCCACTAAGTTCTCTTTTCCCTTAACCAAACTAACTCCGTTTTCACTGAACAACTTCACCAACTGTCAAACTTTCCTTACCTAACTTCCAACTCTGTTGAACTTGCTGAGGAGCAGGAGTGACGATGGCAGTGCGAGGGACACATCTGAAAATTTCTCAAACCCTTTCATGGCTCACACCAAAACATTTTTCTGAGAATACTTTGGAAATTCAAATCTTTTCTCAAACTGGTTTTACTGAAACCGAGTTTTTCCAAACTTTCTTTCTTTCCTCAGTAACATCACCTTTCCAGCTCCGGGCGGTGTGGGATCGCTCACTTCACCTCACCTGGTAGCTTGCTGCTGCCCCGCAGCCGCCCACATCAGGGTCTTGGTCCCTGGGTCTTGCAATCCCCACACTTCCAGCCGGTCTAGCTCTGATACCAAATTGACACGCCCCAACCCTCGGGCACGTGAACACCAACTGAAACCGAAAACTGTTCCTGTTTCCTGAAGCTGTGGGCCCTTCCTTTGAAACTGTGAGCCACGGATATAAAATAATTTCCTTAAAACAACTGGAAGTTACAAAAACACATTTATAAAAACAAGCTGTAAACCTTTTACATAAAAAGATTTTAAGCTGTAAAATAACTTTTTGAAACACTGCTGCTGGTCCCACTGCCTCGTCTTCTCTCCACTGCCTCCTCAGCTTGCTCAACCTGCAAAACTGAACCCTGCACCCAACCACAGGTGCACCGGGTTTACAAACAAACCCGGTAAGCTCACTAGAGCTCGTATGAGTGAAATCTAACTGAAAACCTCAAATTAATAATTCAGTAAAATAATCAATTCACAATCCATCTTAATGCCTCAAGCACAGTCAAACCACAAACTAGAAATCATAAACCATAACCTGATCACCAAATCCTCTAAACCGATCAAATCCTTTGTGATCCTTAATCTCTAAATATCCTCAATTGAACCTCTAACTGAAAAATCACCTCGAACAATCCACCAGATCCTTACTTGGGATCCAACTAGATCCTTCCATAACTTAGAATCCTCAATCAACCTTTAGAATCCATTAAATCCTCACTTAAAACCACTGATACTCCGATCTCTTCCTAAATCCCTAAATCCCTAAATCCTCGAGATCCCCAATCCTAGTTCCGTAACCTCTTAACTAGCAAACAACAATCAGTCAAACAAGCACAACAATCAAACAAGCAACTGAACTGGAAATTAGTTGAACTTAGGTTCACTCACTATGACTGCGTGAAAAGACCGAACTGCCCTTCGTGTCCTTCGTGGCTCCTTTGCTCGGATTCTAAAATCCGGCAGCATAACGGCATCGGGGATACAAATTCTCAAGCCGAGCGTACCTACTAAGACCAATCAACCAACCAACACAAGCAAGTTTCACAACCAAGTAAGTAACTGAACTGGAAATTAGTTGAACTTAGGTTTACTCACAGTGACCACGCGAAAAGACCGAATTGCCCTTCGTGTCCTTCGTGGTTCCTTTGCTCGGATTCTAAAATCCGGCAGCATAACGGCATCGGGGATACAAATTCCCAAGCCGAGCGTACCTGTTAAGACCAGACAACCAAGCAACAACAACAAAGTTCACAACCAAGCCAAAAAATCACAGAAACGGGCGGGAACCACCACGCACGGTGGCTGCCCGACCTTCGGAAAACACACGGAAGGTCAAGGAGCTCACCCAAACTCACCAGTAGGTTCGGGTGGTTGGCCCGAGGCCAAAAACCAAGGAACGGTCGCTGGAACCGTCACACGCAGCGGGTCCCACGACGGTCAACAGGTAGTCAACGGCAGTCAACTGCCAAAAACGAAAGTCACGTTTAGCTGAAACAAATTACACAGGCACGTAGAGGAGATCGATGTAAATTACACAGGCACGTAGAGGAGATCGAAGGGATCGATTTTCGAACCTGGGTCGACGGCCAAAAGTGGCCGGAAAAGGAAGAAAACTGGCCGGAAAGCCGGCGGCACACCCACACTCGATCCGCCGTCCACGGCGGTCCCACAGGTCAATCGAACCCACCAACACGCTGGGCTCGACGAGAGGAAGAGATTTGGGCGGTCACTGAGCCTCGTCGTCGCTGGAAACGCCGAGATCGCCGACGGTGACGTTGACTGCACACTCTCGGATTTCGCGTTCTGGGCTGTTCCACGTGAAACCGCCACCACCGAAGGGAAGAGGGAGAGCCGGCGAGCACGGGAAGGTAAAGACCACGCCGGCCCGCCGCCGGACGCGCCCCCACGCGCCGGCGAAAGGCGTGGCAGGGCTGAGTGTCGCGCGAGAGAGAGAGAATTTTCGGGAGAGAGGAGAGAGAAATCTGGGGTATTCCTGGGTCTCTGTGCTTTTTAAAATCACCTTTTTCAAAATTACCAACTTGTCCTTCCCTTCACACGTCTGTAACTTTCAAACCGTAGCTCCGTTCGACGCGTGCTACGTGTCTACGAACTCATGAGGACGAGACCTTTCCAACGAACCCAACGTCAACGCGAAAAGTCCTCCCGAACAAAAAGTCAACTTTTTTCCCCAAGTTTAAAAGTCAAACTTTAACTTTGAAAAACACCCAAAACGTTTTACCTTTCTAGAAAAATCCCAAAAATCTTTAAAAAGCCGTTTCAAAACCTCTTTGAAAAGTACGGGGTGTTACAACTTATTAGGATTTTAATGCTTTCTTTTTCTTTTGAAGTAATTTGTAGATCATTCTTGAGGAGATCCCATGGTTATCCTCAAGGGTTTAGTGTTCAAAAAATTTGGTTTTTCTTCAGATTTCTTAGTTTTAATGTTAGTGTGATCTCTAATTTGCATATTGTTAGTTTAGCTTTATTTTTTGCACATAATTAGGTTTATTGCTTTACTTATTTTTCACAAAATCTAGGTTTATTGCTTTTTTAGGAGTAGGGTAATTTAGATTATGCACTTTTATTGTTCACACTTGCATTAATTCTATTAGTTTTTTAGGATTACTTTCGTTTTGATTGCACTTTACTTTATCACCCCTTTTAATTCTCGCAATTAGCTAGTTTTCAATTTCACTTTTGTTTGTTTTACTTTTATTTTCATTAATTTCTCACCCATCATCCATACATCCATAGTCACCCACCAAATCACTTATATCTCATCACACCCTCCCAAATTTCTTGCACCATCAAGGCAGTGAGAACCCTAGTCATTGAGATTTGTTCCTTTCTCAGTTCACGGTCGTTTGACCAGAAATCAGATTTATGCGCATATCATCATATTGTACACTTGGCCTACGGTAGCGTACTAACACGCCCACCGCACACAAGAAGGACGCAGTTTCCTTAATATGCGGCCTAGTCGACACATGGCCATTGAGATTTTGAGCCAAACATTTTTGGCACACCCGGTAGGACCACAATATGTTTAATCAATATGGAGGGCAATATTCTTATGGGCAGTTATATTCTAATGGCTCCAATATTAACCAATATAGTTATAAAGACCATTATGGCTACAACCAAATGACCAAGGGTCGATCCAACCAAATGGTCAATATTAGCCAATTTCATTATAAAGACCATTATGGCTACAACCAAACGGTTCGATCCAACCAAATGGTCAATATTAGCCAATATCGTTATAAAGACCATTATGGCTACAACCAAACGGCTAACGGTCAATACAACCAAACGACTGATGTTCGCCATTATGGTTATAAAGACTAGTATGGGCCGGTATGGCTAAAACCAAACGACCAAAGGTCAATACAATTATATTGAATTCCACAGCCAATGTAACTCGAGCGAATCAATCTATGGCACTAGAATATGTGGCAATTATAGCCATGAAGGACATGGCCATGAAATCTCATTTGGTTACAAAGAGTGAACTTATGATCGGAATGACCAATTACATGGCTATAGTAATCAATATGAGCAAAAAGTCAAGGCCAACCTTCTTTTCTCACTGCATGTTGACCCTGTAAATATACAAATTCAGCTTTTACATCCTTATTTTACAGTTGGATGAAATCAGCTCAAGGAATCAACTTCGACATTCCTGGGAAGGTGGTGACCAGAGTATGCAATATGAAACCCAGCACACTCAATCCCAGGGGTTCTTCCGGCCTTTAGAGTGCAATCCCACCTTGAAAATAGGGTAATAAGGATTTAATTAATTAATTAACTTCATCAACTGTGTTATGTAACCAAAATTTAATTAATTAATAGTTCTGCTTCATGTGCTTTATAATTAATTCCTTGGATTTACAGGTACAATATGGGGTCAGATCAGCAGATGACTGCCACAACACATGCCTAACAAGTGAATGGTTTCATCCCTGGATGGATGCTTTGAGATGAAGATGAGGGCCTAAGGATGGATCAGTCATAAAAGCGTACTAAGTACGTGCTTTTGCTGGCAAATTGAAATTAATATGCATGTAACTTGCTTTTTACATAAAATCAGCAATGACTGAATTTCAGAGGACCTTGTTACAAATGGCTAGCTTTTAAGAAATTTACAGTGCTGAAGCTTCTTAATTTCTTGCTCTAAGACTGGTTGTATACTATTTTTCTCAAACAAGATTTCATCTGATATAATAGTTCTTCTCTTTTTGATCATTTATATCTTCAAGCTGCAAACTTATAAAACCAAAAACAAGAAGGAAAAGAGACAAAGCTGCACCCTTATAACCATCATGTAAATGATCAAAGAACTCCATTTCATTTGGTCTGAATTAGTATTATTATGTAAGTACTTGGTCGCAGGCCTTGAAAGCTGAAGGTGCAAAACATACCTACACCCGTTATATTCAATGGGTGTCTAATATTTACAGTTATATGCAAATTTAGAAAATTAAGAACTCTGACTTTTTCAATTTTGGCAATTGAGGACTTTTCTATCAATTTGCACATTTTTCATCCAAATTTAGAGAGAAATGAAGGAGGGGAAAATGATGCATGAGAAAAAAAAAGGGTAAGGTCTAAATGAAAAGAACCATTTTGCCCTAATATGAAGGAGGGGAAAATGATGCATGAGAAAAAAAAGGGTAAGGTGTAACGACCCGTACCTTTTAAGTGCATTATAATAGGGCCCAACGTTGACTTTTGGATATAGCAAGATTTTAGCTTCGACCTTAGGTCCGTTAGGAAGGTCTTGAGCTCACGAGTTCATTGACACGCGGCATGGGTGATTTAAAGTTACGGTTAAAAAGTTATGAACGTGATAAAGGAGCTCAAGGTTGACTTTTTAAATTATTTGAAGCTTAGAGTTGACTTTGACATGGTTGTATAGAGCTCGACTCCACGAGTTCGTAGACACGTAGCATGCGTCGTTTGGAGCTACGGTTTGAGAAATACGGGGGTTCAAAGTGAGGGGCAAACTTGTAATTTCGTTGAAATGGGTTTAAAAATTCCAGAAGTTTCTGGAATCTCCTTTTCCCCCTTTTATTTCTCTCTCCTCTCCCCTCTCTCCCGCTCACTCCTCTTCTCTCTCTCGAGTGTTCTCTCACCTTCACTACTCTGTTCCTCTTTGTGAGTGAAATACGACCTATTTCTCAGCCCCAAATGAGAAAACTCAAAACTAGAGAAATGTTCCTTTATGTGTCTAGTTTCTACCCTCCAAAAAACAGATTGATTCGTTGAGTATTGAAACTTGTAGAGGCTTCGCACTGTTGCTGACTCAAGCAGGTCCGCTGATTTTCCTCCCTTGGTTTCGGCCTCCTCTGAGCTCCAATCTTCAAAGTTTTTAGTGGGTTTTTCTCCACTAGGTATGGGCTTTCTTTTCCCTCTAATTTGGTTGTTTAATTTCGAGTATTTTGTAGGATTAAAACCTTGGGAATTTTGAGACCCGTTTCGGGTTAGCCTTGTTTGGGTAAAATTGATGGATGTTTTGCGTAATTGTGAGGTTAAGGATGGATTTGGGTGGATTTGGGACTTAATTGGTTGTTTGATTCGCGAATTTTAAGAGAAATTGAAAGTTGGAAATTTGGGGGTTTATGCCCAATTCGGGTTACCCCAATTTCTGAACTTGGAGGTTGTTTTAAATTGAGTTTTGGTTAATTTCCAGCCCTTAGGAACCTTAATTGTGATCTAGATGAGTCAATTTGGGGAGAAATTATAATTTTGAGTTAGAACCCACTACTTTGGGCGACAAGAATAGAAATTCTGGATATCTAACTATCAATGTCGTATGGTAACGCCGTTTTAGAACTCAAATTATAAGAATAGAAATTCCGGATATCTAACTATCAATATCGTATATTAACGCCGTTTCAGAACTCAAATGAAGTTAATTAATAGTATAGGTTATTTTAGAAGTGGTTCGGGTAGACAAAACACAAATTTAGTTATCAAACAGACACTTTTTGGGTGCCGAAATGATTTTAAATAGGCTCGGCTGCGCCTAAGATTTCTGGGTATGGATTAAGGGATGAAGAAGTGGGGTGTTACCGAGTTGGAGCCGAGAAGGATTAAAATTGGGTCTATGGTTTAAGTTTAGGAAATTAAGATGTTACACGTACCTTAATTTCTGTTGTTGTACCAAGTCTAAAGTTTATATCTCGTTGTCTTTGTTTTCTCTAGGAGACACACCCGAGACCGGAGGCGACCCATCCGGAGAGTGAGCGTAGACACTTCAATTGTGAGTGGATACTTTCTCATATAACTATGTTAGGAATTTATAATTTATGCTTCTCGTTTTGGGATTATTGTGCTAAGTCATAGCCATAAGGGTTGGGAAATAAAGTGAGTTTTGATTAAAATTTATTTGGCTTGAGTAAAGTTAAGTGATCAAAATAGAATAAATTTTCATGTTGATTTTTGGGCATGATACTATATATGTATATAGGTATACATATGTATATGTCAAAGGTTTTACGGAAATTATTTGATAGAATTCTTAAAAAGTTTACCGGATTTGAAAATGAACAAGCATATTTAATGTTTGTGAGTTTATGTAAAGTAAAAAGTTGTTTAAATGTTGGAGTTTCAAATCATAAGGATTTATGAACGCTTGAACCCCTATTTTAAATTCCGTTAAGTACCCACCAGTTTTATGTTAAGGAGGTCTTTGGGACCCATCACGGCACACACAAAGGCTTTGGGCCGTGTGTCGGGATGTCTCGCCCTTTGGGGGCAGTCGACGTGCACGTACGACATTCTGGCTTCTTGTACGACAGCGAAGCGACGGTACAAGGGCCACTGAATCCACTCGTACGACGGCGTTGCGACGGTGCGGGTGGAAGAATAAGTCATTTGGGTGCTTAGATGGAAAACGCCCCTTTGAAGAATTTTTGTTCTTTACAATTATTTTCTCTTTATGTGACTTCTTAAAAGAATTTATTTCGAAAGGATTTTATTTTCTTACCCTTGGAATTATTCACGCATTTTTATTTTATCTTTAAATGAATTTTAGACATCTAAAGTGATAGTAATTCTCCTATTGTGTTTTGCCGGAAGTAGACGTTGAAAACAATATTTTCATATGGGGGAAAATAAATTAACTTGTGAGTCCAGACGCTAAAAATTTATTATATTATTGGTTAAATGAACCTTTGATTTAGATATCCACTCACTGAGCTTATCTCATTTGGAAGTTATTCTTTTCGTGTTTTGATGTTTCCCCCAGGTAGAAGCGGCGGCCCGTAGAAAAGTTGCGCGTCGAGGTGGATCTTCGCTCCCGTAGTTAAGGGTAGAAACCTTTTGCCTGTATAGATATTAGTCATAACGTCTAAAGTCTGTATATACATATGTAAATGAATATAAGATGTGTGATAGGCCGAAGGCCTAAAATGGTTGCGGTAGGGAAGCTGAACAGTTAGAAGTGTGTTTTAACAGGTTTGAAAATTTGGAAAAGTGACATTTTCAGGGGAAGTGCTGCCGAATTTTCGGCAGAATATTTACATATACAAGTTTTTTTTTGGAAGGTATATAAAATGTAGGGTAGTGGGCCCTAAGTCTGAGGGATGTGGGACCCCACAGGGTGACCTCGAAATGAAATGGAAGGTTTCGGGGTCGGTTCTGTCATAAAGGAACTTCAAGTGCGATAATTCAAAATTTAATGACATTTTCAAGTAATTTGATCAAACAAGAAAGAATAATGAGATCATCGATGACATAATATGAACCCAATAAAAGTTTAGAGATAAATGTATATCACTCACAAAAATAGAATGGCTCAAAACTCACTAGGATCAACTCTCCACTATTTTTCTTTAGATTTTTCAATTCAAATTTCACTCATTAATTTCAAAATGCATTTATTGGCTCAAGTGAAAATATTTTCTGAGTTTGAAAATGAAGAATGATTCAAACATCTAAATAATATGAAATCTCAAAATAAATATTTCTTTTTGCATGCTAAAATGTTAAACAAAACTATCATGTAATTTCTAGATTTAAACATTGAATACCAGAAAATCAATCTCATCATGGTGAAGCACTCAAAAACAAAACTCCATTTTTTTAAAAAAAATTCATATAAAATTTCAGAACTCTACCCCCAAATTTAAATCAAACATTGTCCTCAATATGTTAAAAGAAGGAAAATGACAATGGTAAGAATTAACATAGGAAAGAAGGATAGAAAAGATTACATAAACGAAAACTCCTCCATAAATAAGAAATTATCAACAATGATGCATAAAGCAAATGATAGATAATTCCAAATATAAATAAAGAGAGTTCATGTCACAACCCATCCCTAATATTCCTTGTTGGATCATCATTTAAAGTCATTAGGGTGAATTTACCAATTTGCCCTCACTTAGGGAAGTTTTGGTTTTCCAAGGGACGTATATTTTTAAAAGGGTGTTTTGGCCCAAATTTTTATATGGATGCATAGAGCTTGACCTCACGAGCGCATAGAAGAAACGGCTCGTAATTTGGAGTTACAATTTAGGAGTTATGCACGTTTGAAATTTGGAGGGGAAAATATAAATAGGAAAAATAATTTCATTTTTCAAAAAAAAAAATAAATTACACAAAATTACACGTGAACAATGTTTGGGTGATCAGAATCACCGTTGCACTTTCTAGCCACTTGTGGAGGCATGTGCAGCATCTGTTGGACGTCAGCTTGGTCAGATTTTGTTCATCTCTTCGTCCTCTTTCTATCGATATGCAAATTGTCTCGATCAGTTCACTGTGGATGACGAATCGAGCCCTAAAAGTTTCAGCTACTGTGATTTTCAAATCCAAATTCCTGCTTCATTCAACCTTGTTTTGGTTTGATTCTAATCTTTTTGAAATCTTCACGTTTCAAGCTTTCCAACCATATATGATTTGCAATTTTTCGTGTAGGTCTAAATTTTCAGATCGAGGACAGAAATTTCAGACCGAAATTGGGGTTTTCCGACCACCTCTGGCCACTTTTTGTACTCGGCTTAGTTGACAAAGTTGTTTCCCTTGTCGAGCCCGTCGATTTGGTATGGTCAATTTTATTTTCTGGATTGGTCACCGAAAAAGTCAACTTTCCTGTGGCCGTTGCTGCCTCGTGCGGCGGTGTTGGACCAGCCAATGACAAAAATAATTCTTTTCCTTATTTTAAGGCTTTTGGGAACCAATATAGACCTTACATGTTTGTATAGGACTATCGGGAGTATTTCCGGTAGAGTTTTTTGGGTATTGGTCGTTAATTGGGTTATCGGCGATGCTTATGTTTTGCTCTCTAAGTTTGTGAGTTGATTTTTATTTTCAATTTTGTCTTTTAAATGTTTTAAGATTTGTTTTGAATTTATTTAAGTATCTATTGAAGTTGTGATTTGATTGGATAATTCTTTTATTTGCAAATATTTATCTTATAGTATTTTGAGAATGTATATGTGATATGTTTATGGAGATATTGGTTTATGGTTTTTAAACCACTAGACAGTACTCATGGGTAAATGACTGGTTATAGGACCCGTACCCTTTAAGTAAATTCTAATAGGGCCCAAAGTTGACTTTTGGTTCTAGTAAGATTTTAGCTTTGACCTTGGGTCCGTTAGGAAGGTCTTGAGCTCACGAGTTTGTCAACATGCGGCATGGGTTGTTTAGAGCCACGGGTAGAAAGTTATGAACGTGAAAAGTGACCCAAAAGTTGACTTTTTTAAATTACTTGAAATTCAGAGTTGACTTTGACATGGTTACGTGAAGCTCGATTCCACGAGTTCGTAGACACGTAGCATGCGTCGTTTGGAGTTACGGTTTGAGAAATACGGAGGTTCAAAGTGAGGGGCAAACTTGTAATTATGATGAAATGGCATTTAAAATTCCAGAAATTTCTGGAATCTCTCTCTCTCTTTATTTATCTCTCTCTCCTCTTCCCTTCCCCACGCGCATACACAGCCCCCCCAGCCCGTGACTTCCCTTCTTCTCCTCTCCCCTGTGCGCATCGCCCAGCTTCTTTTTCCGGTCGACCCAGCCCCCATCGGCGACTCCCCAGCCGCCGAACAACTCCCCCAGCTGCTCCTCCAGCCAGCCCAGCCCTTGCGCGCGACAAGACCAGCATGGGAAGCTGCCATGGTCGCCGGTCCTTCCTCCAATGCCAGCCAGATTTTCCGACGCTAATTCTCTCCTTTTTAGGTGAGTTTTTCTCCTCTCCTTGTGGGCTTTCTTTCTCCTTGAATTTGGTGGTTTATTTTTGAATATTTGAGAAGTTAGAATTTAGGAACTTGAAACCCATTTCGGATTCTCTGGAGATTTCGGAAATTGGAGAGTGTTTTATGTATTTTTGGGCTATAATCACTCCTAGGAACTATAAATTGAAGGTTAGATTGAGGAATTTTAAGGAATTTTGAGAAATTGAGGTTATGCTCATTTCGGGTTGACTTGGGCTTTGGAATCTATTACAAATTGTAAGATGTTCTGGGCAATTTCGGTAATTAGGAATATATAATCAAAAATTTGGAATGAGAAAATTTGGAAATTTCGAGAAAAATTGGAAGTTGATAGTTGAGGCTTGGGTCCATTTTGGGATTTTTTAGAAAACTAAGGTATTTATGGTGATTTAATTTCAATTGGGAGTGATTTTCACCCTTAAATAATTAATTGGTGTTTAGAATAGTTAGATTGAATAACTTTGGATAAAAGTTGATTTTGGGGTGAAGTTGGGCACTTTTGGTTGTCGAAACGATGCTCGAACGACCCTCGGCTAAGTTATGTAGTACTGGAGGTTCTTTGGGAAAATTACCGGATAAAAATGAGCTAGAGGTATCGGATTTGAGTCGAGAAGAAAAATAAGTGAGTTTGGGATTTAAATATAGATTTGTGGAGCGAAAAGCCTAAGACGTGCACTTGTGTTTTTACGATTTTAAATTGAATAGTATTCTAGCATCTTGTCGTTCTCGTGTTAGGCGACATTCCCGAGTCCAGGGACAATCCAGTCGGAGACCAAAGCTACGCTATCTCTGTGAGTGGACTTTGATTTTATTGAAGTTTATTGAATTTTAAATGTGATTCCTGTTTTAAGCTAGTTATGAATTATTGATTATTGAAATTGATTTTGAGAATTTATTTATTCTCGAATAAGTTAAAGGATTAAGTTTGCTTATCGGGTTATGGTAACTATCGGTTCTTTGGGGAGGTGATTTGATTCATAAGTTTCGAGATTTGGTTATTACTATTTTCGTCTAATCTAAAAAGGTTTTAAAATTGATTTATATGGGTTGGTATTGTTTTTAAGCACCCTTTTGGTATCCAGTTTAGTATATCAGTTTGTATAGGTCTTTGGGACCCATCACGGCACACACGTAGGCTTTGGGCCGTGTGCCGGGATGCCTTGCCCTTTGGAGGTGACCCTGCATGCACGTATGACAGTTGTTGGCCCTGCATGTGTATGACAGTCTCTGGCTCTGCACATGTACGGTAGGATTATTGGCCCTGCACGCATACGGCAGGTAGTGGGCCTTACGCATGTACGGCAGGATTGTTGGCCCTACATGCGTACAGCAGGTAGTGGGCACTGCGCATGTACGGCAGGATTGTTGGCCCTGCATGCATACGGCAGGTAGTGGGCCCTGCGCATGTACGGCAAGACTTTTGGCCCTGCATGCGTACGGCAGGTTGTGGGCCCTGCGCATGTACGGCAGGATTGCTGGATATTGCATTGGGTGAAAGTATTCTTTTCATATCAGTTTCACAAGAATGTTTCAATGGGTATAAACTTTCAGTCCTGATTTGATGCTTGTCAGCTGGTTTAGATTTATTTATTTTTCCCAGAAAATCTCAAAGTGGATTATAAGATATTGATTTATTTATAGTTACCAGTGGATTTTACGAAATGTTTTAAAACTGGGGGATTTTCAAAGAGAGACGTGGGGTCTTTGTATCAATTATTTTTTGTAGTTGTTATAATAAATGGATTTTTATAATTTAAGTTTAAACACTTGTTATTTTCGTCCACTTACTGAGTCTTCTCACTAAGTTTTCCCTTTATGGTTGTTTTAAATTTTTCCCCCCAAGTTGTAGCAGTGGAACGGTCAGGCCAAGGACGTCGAGGCAAAATAGTGATCTTTTGAAATTTGTAGGAACTAGCTTTCTTTGTAAATTTTATTTCTTTAGTTAACGTTGTAGTATCGCTCTGATAATCTAGTTTAATACTAAATGAATTGGTTTGAGCCTCGGGTCAGAGACCCCTTTGTTTGTGGTAGAGGTGCTGCGATTTTTAGAAGTGCTTTGCAGGTCTTCTTGGAGAAAAGGTTAGTCCAATTTCAGAGGAGGTTCTGCCGAATTTTAGATAGAATTTTCCTTGATATTGGATTCCCGCAGGATCACTCCGAGTTCCAGGGTGAAATTCGGGGAGGGTCCTATCATGAAACCTGACCTTCACGCCACTAGAATCAAAGAGGATCATCAATTAGAGCTCTAGGGCTCATTCCAAATTGAAAACAAGATTTGAAGTGAGAGAAAAAGGAGAGAGAAGCTCCGACTTGGGAAGTGTGCGGCTGATTGTGTGAGGATCATATAGGGATACAACTAGTAATTATAAAAAATATTTATGAGTCAACTTGGTTAACTCAGTGCTAGGTGGCACAAGGAGAGCCTGACATGTGGTAAGGGTGCACAACACCTGGTGCACATGCATGCATGAGATTAGATCCCTTGCGCCAAGTGGCACACATGCAACCATCTGAGCAATGGCACCATGCAACGATCAACTACCCAAATCGTGCCATGTGGAGCGAACTGGTGCATCTTTCTTTTTAATTTTTTTTCCTATTTTTGTCAACTTCAAAAGTTAATTAAAAATAGGCTAAATAGCTCATGACTCATAAAAATATTCTAAAAAATACTACAAACTCATGATGACTAATACTAATTAACTATGGGTCAAATCACCAATTTACTCATGGAATAATTTCAAAAATTAGAACAACCCTTAGGAAAATAAAATAACCTAAGGAAAACAAAACTTGAGAAATTCATAAAATAATCTCCCAAACTCGGAATAATACGAGACTTTCACCGTCCGTAGGTAAAAACCCTACCTTTCTACGGTCTCACTTTGGTCAAATTCAAAGTCAAAGTTGGTCAACTATCCATCCCAAGGTGGAAAAATACGATTTTCCACCAATAAATTTTTAGAAAAATTTTATAAATTAAGGAAAAATCCCAAAATAAATTTGAAAATTTCTAGGGTCTCAAGAGGTTTAAGATGGCTAGGGGTTTTAAAATTGTAGACTATTTAAATAAGTTGCCTTATTAGAATGCTATGAGTTACATACAAAAAATAGTAATGAAAGGAAAGTCATTAATACCAACTGTTTCTATATTTTAGGCTCTTCAACAAATTGTAGATTTTTTTCAAATACATTGACTATAGGCAAGGAATGAAATTTTCGTAATTTCATCGAAATTACTGTTTTTTAAGGGCCCCGAATTGAAATTACAATTCCATACCCCATTTAAATTTCAAAAATTTTTTTTAAATTAAAATTTAGTAGATAGGGATTGTGTTTTGGGAGGAGAAGAGGTTGGGCTGGGTTTTCATTTTTTGTTGGGTTTTGGTGGCAAGGGGTGATGGCGAGGCTTGGGAGATCAAGAGAGATGAAGATAAGCATAGAGATGAGAGATGAGATAAGGAGGAAGAGAAAGGTGATCGTGGAGGGAGGAGAGGAGAGAAAAGAGATATGGGGAGAGGCACAGGGAAGGGAGATCTAGGGAAGTCTGGGAAGAAAAGAAGAAAAAAAAAAAAAAGGCAGCATGTGGGGTAGGGTTCGGCAATGGGTCGGTCTAGGCTGGGCTCAGGCTTGGATTAGAGGAGCCCAACAGAGTTTTTGAGCTATCGGGCTGGGTCGAGGCTTAAATGAACAAGCTCGAGGCTCGCCCATCGAGCTTAGGCCTTGCGGGCTTTTGGGCCGGGTCGGGCTAGGCCCAAACGAGCTTTTGGGCTTTTTTGGATTTTTTGGTATTCATTATTTGAACATCAAATACAACTTTAAAAAAAAAATTTAGATATTTAATTTAACCCATTTGGATATTTAATTTAGCTCAAACTTAATAAATTCATATACATTACAAGTCATTCGACATAGAGTTGAGCCATAAAATAGAAAACTAATAACAATTTCATCTTTCAATGATTAATCCCATACAAAATTACAACATATGTCTAATTGGGGTTTTAATTGGGTAATTGGCTAATTTAGGAGTAATAGGAGTTTCAATTGGGTAATTAACTAATCAAGACATTGTATTTAGTATAATTGGGGTTATAACTTTAAATTTGGGTTTCAATTGGATAATTTAGGTGTGATTGGGTTTCAATTGGGTAATTGGGGTTTCAATTGATCTATTTGAGGTTTCAGCATTCAATTTAGTAATGACTATATGCCATCTATATGTAAGGATGTTCTATAAATGTAAATTTGTAATTATAAGTTATAAATAATTATATATATAACTATATATTTTGGTCTATAATTATATAAATTGTTATAGGAATTAAAATTCAGGCCTAATTTGGGTCATTTTTCAGGCTTTGGGCTAGCCTAAGGGGGGCGGCCTTCGGGTAAGCCTTGGGCTTTAAGGGGATGGCCCAAGCCCCGCCCAAGAGATTTTACCCGGCCCAATTTTCGGGCCTAGTCGGGCTTTGGGCCCCATGGGTTGGGTGGACTTCGGGCGGGCTTCAGGTGCGCTTTTTGGTGAGGCCTAATGCGGGGGAAGTCTGGGATAGTGGGAAGAGAAAGGAAGGAAGGAGGAAGTTTGGGAAAGTAGGAATAAAGGAAGGAAAGGAAAAAAGAAGGGAAGAAAAAGAGAGAGGCACTGAGGCACTGAGGACTGGTGGCAAAAGGAAGGAAAGAAAAGAAAAAAAAAAAAAAGAGAAAGGCATGTGGAAAAAAGGAATGAAAGAAGAAAAAAGAATAAAAATATAAAAAAAGGAAAAAAGAGTTTAGGGTTCATTGGGGTTTGGGGCCGTAATTTGGGCAATTGGAAAAAAAAAAAAAAAAAAANAAAAAAAAAAAAAAAAAGGTTTGCGGTTTTGTTTGGGGTTTGTTTTGGCCTTTTGGCCTTGGGATTTCGTTTGGGGATCGGTTTGACCCTTTGGTTTTAGAGTCTCATTTAGTTACTTTTAAATCCTAAATCCTAATGCATTTCTATATGACAAAATAATCAAAAATACCCTAAAGGCCTAAACCCTAATATCCTATATGATATCTTAAGAATATAAAATATAGATTATAGAGTATATGGGGTTTAGTGTATAGATTATAGAGGATAAAAAGTATACTAATTTCATTGATTATTATATATACATTTAATTTTTTTACAATTTTTTTTAATCACAAAATTTGTTAGTAATGTTGAAAGGAGAATCTAAGCTCCCTGAGGTTCGAGCTCAAGATCTCAAAGGCCACCAACAAATGCCTAACCAACACAACTATTGGTTCTTATTTATTTATTTATTTATACAACCCCGAAATCCCAAACCCCAAACCCTAAACCCCAAACCCCAAACCCAAACTCCAAAATTCAAACCCTAAACCCTAAACACCCAAACCCCAAAATTCAAACCCTAAACCCTAAACTTACCCTATACCATATACCCTATAACCTAAACACTAAACCCCAAACTTCAAACCCCAAACCTCATATCCTATATCCTAAACCCTATGCCCTAAACCCTATACCCTATACCATATACCCTATACCCTATTACCATATCCTATATAAAGTTAGTATTTAAATTATCGTAAATACCCTAAACCCCAAACAAAACCTTTATAAAGTTAGTATTTAAATTATAGTAAATACCTTAAACCCTAGTACCATACGTTATATAAAGTTAGTATTTAAATTATAATAAATACCCTAAACCCCAAACAAAACCTCTATAAAGTTAGTATTTAAATTATAGTAAATACCCTAAACCCTAGTACCATACACTATATAAAGTTAGTATTTAAATTATATTAAATACCCTAAAGTCTAAACCCTAGTACCATACTTTATATAAAATTAGTATTTAAATTATATACCCTAAACCCTAAAGTAATTAAGTTATAAACTTATAAATTAGTTGGTACTTGCTAGTTGCTTAATCATATAAATATAATCATAGTTATATTTTTTTTTTTTCAATACTCTAATGTATATGAAAAAAAAAAACCTAAAACTAACTGAATGAGTAAAGTAGAAGATCTAAAGAAAACCCTCCTCAATCTCATTCAGTCAGTCCTCCTCACTTTGTCTGTCACGATTCACGAACCCAGCCGTGCCACCTGCTTGCGCTGTGCCTCCACTCTCCAGTCCAGACCCAGTCACCCACACCCACCCAATCAGTCTTTCTCTCTCTCTCTCTCTCTCTCTCTCTCTCTCTCTCTCTCTCTCTCTCTCTCACACTTCGTCACTGCTCTGCTCGCAGCTCGCAGTCAACCGCGCATCAGTCGTCACTCCTCCTCACCCAGGTAGTCGCGTTGCCTCCTTCCGTCCCTCAGTCGCGTCGCGACTCGCCTCCGCTCGCCTCTCTCACTTCACTGCTGCTCTGCTCGCAACTCGCCCCACTCACTTTGCCGCTACTCTGCTCGCACTTCACCGCCGCTCTGATCGAACTTCGCAGCTCGCCTCCGTCTGTCGCTTAGCCCCACTCTTGTTGTCTCTCGCTCACTGCCCTTCGGGCGGGGATGGGGGCGGGTTCAGGGATGGTATTCCCTGGCGAGGACAGGGATAGGGAATCCCCATTTAAATAAAAGGGAAATGGGGCGGGTTCGGGGATAAAAAAAAAAAATCAGGGGAGGGGATGGGGGGGTACCCTTGGCCCCGGCCAGCTCCGTTGCCATCCCTATATATAATTTGATTTCTTCACTGTTTTTTATCAATGTAATAGATAACATATTAAATAAACATGTAGTAAAGTTTTATTCAAAATTTTCGTTGTTTTTCTTAAACCCTATCGAAATTTCTATAGAAATCGAAATTACATTCTTTGACTTTAGGTACCTAATTTTAATGTTTTTTTATTTTAACTATCAAAACATTTATGCAATTTCACTTTAGATACTAAATGTCAATTTAGGTACCAAATTTTAATGTTTTTTCATTGTAACTACCAAAACATTTATGTTATTTCTCTTATAGATATTAAATTTCAGTTTATATACCAACTTTAAAAATAATGGTTCTACCAAGTACTCGGAAATTGTTCACTGAGCGCTTCGCCAAAGTGCCAAATGCTCGATGCTTGTTCGACAATCACACTGTGACTGTTTGATAGTCACAACTATATAACAACCGAAAAAGAAAACTAACAGAAAAGCATCGAGCACTCCGCCAAAGTGCCAAACGCTCGGTGTCAAAAAATTCACATTTTGTGCAGATTTGTAACCTAATTCAAATTTCTTGCTCTAGGCTGATACCTAAATAAATAAAAAAAGTTATTGTTTTGCTGCTTTGTTGAAAAACTATTGATATTTGGTCTTTAATTTTTTTTGTTTTGTTTTCACCAATCAACAAATTGTGCATTTGAGGCAGTATAACCATATGAATTTCTTTTAGAGCTTATGAAGAGCCTATTAGTTATATGCTAATCTCCTACTAATCAATTAAAACATCATTTTGCAGTATAATCTCGTGATCATAATTATTCATTTTTTGAATCGCTCTTTAAAGATATTTCTGTAAAACAACAACAACCAAATAGAAAATTATTTCACCATGTAACTATATCATAAAATAAACGTGCAATACAAGATGATTTGAGTTTCTTACAGGGAGGAACCCCAAGGCTGTAGTGTTGTTTTTTTTTTTTTTTTTAATCCTTAAATTGATAGTTATAACCGCATGTCAACATAGCATTACCATTTATGACAATAAAATGGTCAGCTAATGTGGTCGACTAAATGCACACAACACAACTAACATTATAATTATTGATAAAAGAATTATTAAAGCAGGAGTTGTCAACAACCTTGGTTAAATGAACTGAAAAGCGAAGGACAATTACAGTACAGCCACTGATGACATGCATCCACAATCCAATGGTAGAAATCTAACCCTAATAACAGGGGAATGGAAAAAATTTCAGAAAAAAATATTAATTGGGAAAATGTGAGCCCGTCAACATTTGAATTTTTCCAACTGGAGAAGCAAATAGAATATTTTGCGCATTTTTGGTTTGTGAGAAGAATATACATTCTTGATAGTGATAGAGACCCATTTATATTCACTATCAACTTGTCTGCAGACCATGCATCAACGTGTAAAACTGGCTCCAGAATACTTATACATCGTACAAACTAGCAAAAGTTGCTGCTATACATAAGACTCACACTGAACCTGGGATTCCAGGACAACTCTGGCAGCTTCTATGGCTACTTGTCCGCTCACATAGTGCTGTCGACAGACGGGCATGTAGACTTCAGCTCCGCCAATCAATTCAGTCTGCATCTCCTCTGTCTTTCTTAATGTAAATAAAGCACGTTTCCCACAAAGTTCGCATCGAGCAGTTAACTTGGTTACAGAATCGGCAAGAGGAATTATATCCAACACAGAACCAAAGCTCCTCCTGCCAGCAATATTTTAATTGACCATCAAAAAGAAGCATTTTCCGAGCAACAAGCAAGAACTGCTCATTACCAAAATCAAAGAATGTGCATGAGAACCTAAACCGATGGTGAATTTGAATAATACCTTAAATAGTCACCATCTAGTCCAGCAACTATTACTTTTTTGCCATCATGATCAGCAGCTTCACGGCAGAAATCATAAAGGTCTTCAAAGAATTGGGCTTCATCAATACCAATCACATCTATCTGTCACCACATACTGGTTATGAGTGGATAACATAAATTGTACCGTAGATACGAAAAAGATTTGTCATCTAGATAACCATACAACTACGACCATTCCAAGTATGAAATGCTATTCCTCTGAGACAACTAATATACACACCCATGTAAAACAAAAATTTGATCGAGAGAGAGAGAGAGAGAGAGAGAGAGGCAAATTGTCACCAAGTATAATTATACAATATAAGCATTCCTAATAAGAATTACTATTCCAAAGGTTATCAAGACAACTTATATACACAAAATGGCAAGACTAACAATTTAACATGCACAAATCAATATCAAAAAATTATTGGTCATATCTTCAATATAAGAAACTCTAATAGTAAATTTCGGCACTAAGATACCTTATCATATGCATCAGTACCAACATTTTGTCTGAATGATGATAGATCTGCTAATGCCCAACATGGCAATTTGACCCCATCATGCGTCACTATTGAATCCAATCCATATCTTGTATCCTTGTTTGATTTTATTATTGCAACATTTCTGCCAAACAGTTACACAAGAAAACTAATGAATTATAAGCATGAATCCAGTAATTTATGATAATTCTCAAAAACCTAGTGAAAAAGTTATATGGGCATATTCACTATATTCTCTCAGAGCAGTTAGATAAATCCAGAAATTTTTTAGACATCATTTCTACATGAAAAAGATTACACCTGTCAGAGATCTAGATAGCCTGTACGTATCAGCTATCTAATTATGAACAAACCAGAAACCTTTAGACATCACATGAAAATCAGAACAGTCACTTGAAGTATATAGATACAAGGATCAATTTACATCATTTAAACAGGATTCTTAGGTAGCACTGAAAACTTTGATTGGATAAATATCTCTACCCATTTTTATGAACCTTGTGATTAATGACACATAGGAAAGTTGACCATGATAAAACTTGGCCTGTGGACTTGCCTCTTGGATGTGGGCTGAATACAAAAAATCATCAGAATCCCACCAAGAATTCTGCATGGCTCCAAGATTGCAGAGATCAATCTTAGAGAAAGTTATTAATGCCCAGTACTACTACTGTCATCACCATAAAACATCAACTCTCAGCTTCTTATCATCAAGCTGAAGATTTAGGAAACTATTACTAAACACTTGGAAGATATATTCTGTGTGGTACCATCTTAAGTTTGCACAGTTTTCTTCTGCTCACTAGGAACCTTTATATAGGACAAAACAGCTCACAAGCTTCATGTATCATTGCCATACATAGGGTTCTTTTTCCTCGATCCAAACCATACCTAGGGTTCATGAAGTGGAATATATACAATTTGTCCCTTACATGCTTTTCACCTTCCTAAAGAATGCAGCTTCTATCACAATTATAAAACTAATTAGGTAATTTTCTGTGAGCAAGATATTGTTTAATAGGTCTTTCAGGCAACACCAAAATAGACATTTCAAGCATGAAGCTCTTATATCTCAAGTTCTTCACAAGACAAGCATAAAAAGCCAGTCCGAAAAAATGAGCTCTTTTCCATTACATTACATGAATTAGCTCCCACTTAAATGAGGAACATAGCCTGAATCCTTTAGAGAGCAATCAATCAATTTAACCATCTCATAAATCTCCTTGGACTTTTTATGATACTTATCACCCATAAAAAAGAAGTGGACCTCCCTTTGAACCTCTAGCTTGCTATAAGCAGGCTCTTTTATCATCCCTGATTCCCTCATCATAGCCCTCAGCTTAGCAACATTGTCCCACAACCCAAAAGTGGCATAAGCATTAGACAAGACCACATACTTTCCAGCATTCTCTGGTTCCAATTTGAAGTATTTCTTTGCTGCAAGCTTTAACAAGTCTCTGTCTCCATGAATTCTACAAGCAAAAAGAAAAGCACCCCATATCACTGAGTGCTCCTTACAAGGTGAGTTCAAAACAAACTCATAGGCCTCTTCTAACCACCCAGAACGTCCTAAAAGGTCAACCATGGCTGCATAATGCTGTCCCCTAGGCTGTATTCCATAATCTCTTGTCATTGAAGAAAAATGTTTCCAAGCCTCGTCAACCAAACCTCCATGACTACAAGCAGAAAGAACTGAGATAAAAGTAACATAGTTTGGTCTGAAACCTTCAGTTTTCATCCTATGAAAAAAATCTAAGACCTCTACAACTCTTCCATGCTGACCATACCCAGATATCAAAGCAGTCCAGGTAACAGCATTCCTATTTTGGCAAGTATCAAACACCCTATGCCCATCAGATAAATCACTACATTTAAAGTACATATCCATGAGGGCACTATTGACTACAACATTTTCTCTAATTCGGCACTTTATCATGACACCATGGGCTTGCTTCCCATGCTCTAGTGTTGCTAAAGTAGCACATGCCCTAAAGACTGAAGCAAAGGTATATTGGTCTGGCATCAAACCACTCTGTCTCATCTTGTAATAAAGGCTCAATCCCACATCTTCAATCCCCTTTTGCACATACCCTGCTATTATTGCATTCCATGAAACCAAGCACTTCTCAAACAACTTTTCAAGCAAAATGTGGGCGGTCCCTAAATCCCCTGATTTAGCATACAGGATCAACAACTTTGTCTTCAAATATTCATTTTGAACAAATCCCACAACAATCATCTGTGCATGGACTCTTTTCCCCTTCTTATACTCTTTCCTAAATATGCATTCTTGCAATAGAAGAGCATAGGTCTTTGGGTCTACCTCTAACCCAGTATAGCACAATAGCCCAACAGCTTCCGCCAATCTTCCCGAACAACAGAGTCCTTTCAATGTCTTATCCAGTTGGATGTGCTTTTGGGGCGTGACCTGCAAGCTGGAATATCTTAACCGGTGATATATGAATTCAATCAACGAATTCGAGACACTGGTAAAAGTCCACTAATGAAAATTGATGACAAAGAAACAGAAACCCTAATCACATGTCAATGAATCAAAAATAAATCAAATGGCATCCTCATCCTTTTTTCGATTTTTCCCCTTTTCTGAATTGTATGGATTACCATAAAGTTTGCATACAAGCTCCGAATTAGTTCCCAATTTCTAAGTTTCAGAAAGGGAGCTACTAACATTATCAGTCCAAAAATAAATAACTACATGTAGACATTCAGAGTCGTAAGTGACATACACATGCAAATTTATTTAAAGTTCAACAAAGTAAATAGCCCAATTCAATATTAAAGACAATTAATCAACTATGACTCACTAAAATAGTACTATGATTACTATCCACCGATCTGTACCATGATACAAACAACACGGATTAGGTTTAAAATTTAACTTAAAATGTCAACCATGTAATGCAAATATCATCCCAACATTCAAATTTGAATGGCCACTTCAATATTTCAACCAAGTGATTCAGCTTCAGCACGAAAAAACAGTAACATCCATGACCAACCAACATCATAACGAAAACCCACATAGAATTTCAGACTTTAAAACCATAAAAATATCAACATTTCTACACTTACCGCATTTACGTGGCATTTATACATTAGACATTAAAAAACTAAAACTAAAAATAAAAACTCTAAAAGAAATGTGATATAAAAATATTATAAGAATAGTATTATTGTAAAAATATAACAAAATGAGGGGAAAGTCAAACCTGCCATCGCCTCTCTCGGACTGAATTTTACGAAGAAGCGTCGTCGTCTTGCCCGCAAACATCGGGCCGACGATCACGTGAATCTCACCGGATCGTTGCCGAGAAGCCGGGTCCATTTGCATACCTGGGTTAGGAACTGAACATATGGAGGTTTTGGGGATAAAAATACTGGGTTTTGGGTGGAGAAGATTGGGGTTTTGGGAAAGGGTTGGTTGGTTGAATGCAATAGATTTAGAGGCTAAAGATAAGAGGGCTAAAGGTGTGGTCTTGGAGATGTGAGGAACATAGAGGGCAGAGAACGTGGCTGGGGAGACGAGGGCCTTCATTCTTGAAATAGCTAACATGTATTTTGGTCGAGAGCGAGAAAGAAATACAGAAGGGTTTAAGGGTTTAAGGGTTTTTGCTTATGTCTGAAGGCTGCCGCTGCGAGTGCGAGGGTATTGTTTGGAGGGAAGCCAAACTAGACAGGGTGTGACCCTCAACCTGCCTCCTTTGCGGGCAGTTTTCTTGTTTTTTATTTTTAGTTTAGATAAATAGTCATTTTACAACCATAATTGTTTCAGTTTATTATACAGATTTTTAATTTAAAAAATTAAGAATTTTAACTTTTTAATTTTGCCAATTCAAGACTATTTTGCCAATTAAAGATTTTATGTCAATTTTTATATTTTTCATTTAAATTTAAAGGGGAATAAAGAAGGGAAAAATAGTGCATGAGGAGAAAATAAAAGGAGCCATTTTGTCTTAAAAAAAGACTATACGTGATTAACACATAGTGCTATAAAAATATAAATTTAGATAAAAAATGTGTAAATTGGCGAAAAAATCTTCAATTAACAAAATTGAAAGAATCAGAATCCTTAATTTTTTAAATTAGAAATCTAAGTAGCAAACTGATAAAGTGTAAAAGTCTTGAGAATAAAATAATTATTTAGCATATACACCTTTTTTAACTTGATACCTCAAGTTCAAAAAGTTATATTAGAGTTTCTTAACTACAAAATCACGCCAAATAAGTATTTATGTTAGTCTTGTCATTAACCCAAAAATCGTTAATTAATTATATAAATATGAAATATTCTTTCAAGTCAGTAGCTCAACTTTTTTTATTTATAAATTTTTCAATTTTTACAAATTTTGAAAATTAATTAAAAATAACTCCAGACTCAAAAAAATATACCAAAATTTTTTACAAACTCATCTTAACTAGTACTAATTTAATATGAGGCTATATTAGCAATTTTACCTTTGAGTGTGTTTAGAAAATTTAGAAAGTCCAATTGATTTCTATTAATTAAAATACTCTAGACTCTTTGGAAATTCATAAGATAATCTTCTCAACTCCAAAGTATGAGGTATGCATTGTTGGTCTTCTAAAAACTAACACTATATTTATCGTGAACACTTATGTAATATCCCTAAAAAAATATATATCTATATAATAATAAATAAAAAAAATTTAGTTATGGGCTTTAAAATGGGCTAAATTCTTAATTTTAGATTACACTCTTTTAGCCTAAGTAAAGAGGTGTTTTAAATGAGTGAAAAGACCAACTAAATAAATAAATAATATATATATATATGTTTGATGGCTAGATACGCAGAAGGCAACTTCTACACTTGGATATTTTTAGATGGCTTAGCTTCTCATTGGTTTTTTTTGTGTGTTTGTGAGCTTGTGAATAGTGAAGATTGTTTTAAAAAAGGTGAGTCACTACTAGAATCTTTGATCAATGATGATGATTGATTTTAGAGGGGTGAGTCACCACTAGAGTATTGATTAGAGAGGCACGAGTCACCACCTTAAGTAATGAGGAGCCAACTAAATGGTTACTTGAACCAAGAAGTTAGCTATAAATAGGGAGATTTGTGTGAGTTATGAGCACTCTTAAGCAACCAATGAAAAAGAAAGAAGAATAGAGAGAGAAAGAGCAAAAGAGAGGAGAGAAGAGAGAAGAGAGAAGAGAGAGAGAACTAGAGAAAGGGGCATAGAAGAAAAAAGGAAAACTTAAGAAGGTTAGAGTTAAATTTTAAACTTCATCCTTCTTAATTATTTCGACTTTACTTAAACTAATATCTTTTAGTCATCTGTGGTTTTTCTTTACTATAAGAATTCACAGGTTTTAGCCTTTATAGAACTCAAGAGGTTAGTAATAAAGGTGAGCTTAAGGAACCTATAGAGACATGGGTGTCCTTATCAAGTATTTGTTAAATTTGAGTTTTAAACTTTTAATTACAAATCTTTGTTTTATGTTGTAAAATGAAAATAACTCTTAAATCATCTTATTATAGTCCTAGAAACTTGTTTTTGGTTTAAAATCAAAAGAAAATGAAAAACAAATAAACTTAAAAAATCTAGAAATTTTCTTAGAAAATTCACAGTTTTATATGGCTTCCTTTCGAGACTTATAATTAGAGTTTTAACCGTTTATTTTGAAAGATCTTTATATGGTTGTAAAGATGGTGTTACAAGCTTTAAAATGAGTATAAGATTGCTAAATTTAATCAAGCTTTGAGGTATCAAAATGAGGTCGAAAGTTGAAGAAAAATCTGGAAAATTTCTGGAAAACAGTTTGGGTAGCTTACTTTGTGGTCATTTAACTCGAGTTTTATAACTCTGTTTTCAAAAAATTTTATTTGGTTGTAAACAGAAGATGCATATCTTTAAAACGGTGTAAGTTTACATAACTTGATGAAGGTTTGATAGGTTAAACGTTAAGCCAAAGTTGAGATAAAAACTGAAAAACATGGGCTATTTTGAAGAATATGATGAATAGTCACTGGCCAACAACCCTAGCGTGTGGCCGTGCTTGTGGCTGTTTTCAGCAGCATTTTTGGCCCAATCTTGACTATTCCAATTATATTTTTTTGTCACAAGTTTAATGGTACTAATTTTAAGTCAATCAGATACCTATAAGTTAGAATCTGAGTTATACTCTTCTTAAATGACTGGACTATATAATTATATATATATATATATTGTTTCTTGGTATAATCTTTGTGTGATATATTTTATTCAATCCAAACTGTCATTTTGTCAGTTAAATTATTATGGTTATTCTCTCATTACCATTGTTCAATCTTTATTATTGTTTATAAAATTAATTGTGAAATTATATGGCTTGATGTTTATTACTATTTTTATCGTTTATAATTTATCATGATATTGAAGATATATTTGTGGGCATAATCATTTAATTTTCATTACTGATTATGACATTACATGCATAATCAAAAGTGCATGAGAAAAGTGTGGTTGTGAACTATGTTAAGAAAACGATTAATTGAGATACTGAGGAGAAAGGGAGATGTACTTAGTGGGCTCGTGATTTATTAGAGACACCAAGGAGAAAGGGAGATGTACTCGGTGATCTTATGATTGTTGAAGAAAAAGTGGAAACAATAATATTTAAAATATTTGGGATTAGGGGATGGACAAGTGTTGGCTCATACATAGGATATTCACGGCCACAGTGGCAAGATGCACGGTATGAGACGTGTAGGCATGTTTGTCTTGTGTGTGTGTTAACGGGAATAGATAAGGAGTGAGTACATGCATTGTTCATCTTAGCACACATGATTGATAGTTATTATTTACTATTATATTAAATATGATTAGGCGTAATAGTTATCCATGAGGAACTAAAAATCCCTATTGAGCTTTAAAGCTTACGCTGTTAACAGACTTGTGCAGGTGCTAATTTCAAAAAGGAACATCAAGTGATGCCTAAGAAATTGTTGTGCTTATTATTCCACTATTAATAGCAAATAAATGTACTTCAATAATCAATTACCCTGTAATTTGGAACTTACCTACTCTGATATTAAATAATAATCTACATTGACTTATTTAAGAATTCTGTTTTAATTTCTAGGCCAACTTAATTTAATTTACTCTAGTATATATCACATTTTGGTTGAAGTTAATAAATATTTCGATCAGGATGTGATTCACACCTAAATTTGAGATATATAGTTATATTTCAAATTTGGGGTGTGACAACTTACTAGTTACTACAAAAAACCTCTCAGTCTTAGAGGAAAATAAATGTCTCTCTATACAATAAATTCTAAAATTTCGGTAAAGTCTCAAGAATTCTCTAAAATATGGTTTTGGTAATTTCCAAAATATTATTGAGAATTCTTCAAAACTTTATGAAAATTATAGAATTCATATTATAGAGGAAGATTTGTTTTAATTTTTGAGAAATAAATTTAGACTTCCCAAATTTTTGGAAAAGCCACAAGAGGAAAAATTGGTAATTTAACCTTACATTATATTAGTACTTGTAACTGCGAGTTCGCAAGCATTTTTCATGTATTTTTCTGAGTCCATAGCTATTTTTAAATAATTTTCAAAGTCTATAAAAATTGAAAAATTGACAAAAAAATTGAAAAAAAAAGAAAAGGAAAAGTTGAGGTACTTGAAAAACTATGTAAAAATGAGATACTTAATTGTAATTTACTATATTTATATGGGTGAATTGCAATTTAGTACCTCAAGTTTGGGTCGAATTGCAAATTGGTACCTCTTATTTTTATTTTTTTTGCGTACCCCATCGTCATTTTTTTTGCAAATGCATACCTTCGTCAACTCTTTCGTCTAAAACTCTGTTAGATGCTGACGTGACGCTAATGTGGATAAGTAAATAATTGAAAAGTAATAATCATGTGGACAAAAAAAAAATATTATAAATATTATAAATATTATAAAAAAAAAACACTTTTCTTTTTTCCTTCTTTTTTCTCTTCCTTCTTTCTTCTTTCTTCCTTCCACTTTTCCCTATATTATATTAGTTCCAACTATTCTAATTTGTTCTGATTTAGATGTTTTTGTATTTTGGTAACTCATATCAGATTCTCTGATTTATTCTACTGGATTACATTCTTCTATTTGTTCTAATGAATGATTATATTTATTAGTTCTAAGGATATTTTGTAGTCTTAATTCAAGAATAAGATTTACTATTTCTTCATCATTCTTTTTACGTAAACCTAAATCATCAGTTTTACATTTATCTAAATATTATTCTTCAGTTAAATTATCTATATCATCAATCATTTTATCCATTATGTGATCTAAGTTAGCTTCTATTAAATTTTGTTCAATATTATCAAAGGCCATATGTACTTGTTTTTCAAGTTCACTTTCAATATCATTATTTTGAATTTGTTTATAATTTGAAAATTTTATTGCTGCTATTTCATCAAAATGTACATAAATTTGTGCTTTTATAGGTTGTCTATTATTTATTGTAAGTTTTGAATTAGGTAAATTTCATTCAGTTCATTCTAAAAAGTTGTTATTTGCAGGTCTTGCTTCTATCATATTAACATTTTTATTTCTAAACATTTTTATTTCTAAACATTTTCATTACATCTTGAAATTCTATATTAAATTTATAGTCTAATTTATCTGTAAATTTCCAATATACATTAAACTTAAACTTAGATTTTTATATTTACCTTTCATGTTATAATTTTTTGTTCTTATACTTACTTTTATGCGTTGACTAAATTCATTTATTTTCATTGAAAAATTAGGTATACACCCTACTATTACTAAGTTCTTATTAAGATCTACTTCAGCTGTAGCTATTGTAACTTGTTCATGATTTCTCATCTATCATCATAAATGTATATTAATAATGCGTTAGTTCCTATTTGTGCTTTTGATAATCTCGCTATTCCTACATGTATTAATCTGTATTGTTGTTTTCTAAGTTCTTTAGTTGCTTTTGGACTTAATAAATCCAATATGACTTCTCTATCTATACAACTTATTTCTTGCTGACTCATACTACTAACAATATTTTTCTTACTTTCTAACATTCCTAGATTATGTAATGAATTTTTATGTTTTTGTGTTCTTTCAAATCATTTTCTAAGAAATTCTTGTGCTTCTATTTCTGTTAGATAGATATCTTCGGTTCTGACCACTTCTGTATCTTTTATTCTGAATAGTTCGATTTAGTATTATCAAAGAGATTGATTTTCTTATATTTAGTTATTGTTTTTTTTATGGTTAATGCTTCTAATTTCTATACTAATTCTGAAGGTAGTGTACTTTTTTTATTTGTTAAAGTTTTATGTATATCAACAACTTGTTCTTCAAGATTTTTTAACCTTTCACTTATGTTTATAATAAGTTGGATTATAAAGTTATTTTGTCTAATAGGAATATTCTGATTTGGTATATTAGATGTGTAATCTGAAAATCCTATTGGTTTACTATTTGCTTCTGTTTCTGAAAGTACTTGTAATGTTTCAATATATTTCGAGTTAATTTTTACACTTTGCACTAATTCATTGATTGATCTACTTTAGTATGTAAAGTTTTTACTTGTTTTGTAAATCTTTTTGTATTGACTGTATTTGTTATACTTGTTTTTTAAGTTAGTCTATAATTAAAGAAAATTTATGTATATCTTTATTATTTTCTTTTAATTGTTTAGTAATATAGTCTAAATTTTTTCTTATAACAGTAAAAGAGTTTTTTTCTTGAGTTTGTATCAAAAGTTCTATTGACTTATTTTGTTTGTTCTATTCTAACTTGATTTTTTTTGACAAGTTAATTATTAAGTCTACAATACTATTTTCTATATGTTGATCTTTACTATGCAAAATATGTTTATTTTCATTGTTAGGAAAATTATAGAGCAAAGTATTTTGATCTAAAGTTAATTTTTTCTTTTAATGTTCGTTTAGTTCTAGATTTAAATAGTCTATCATAAAATGTATAGCCTACCTTATTGCTAAAGTATTTTGTAATATTCTTTTATTCTTTCTAAGTCTACTAAGTTCTCTAAATTTATTCTAATAATAGTATAGTAATCACTTATTGTTTGATCACTAAGATTATGTAACACTAATCTTTGTTCGTGTTCTTTTATTCTTCTATTTTTATATTTTATACTTCTTATAATAATCAATAGTCTTCTCTTAATTTCAGTAACAGTATGATATGACATGCAAATAAGATTGAGTTTTCTTTCAGTTGTAATTATGACTTTTGTCTTCAAGATACTTTACTACTTAAACGTTTGGTGTCTAGGATTGGATTGGAAAGGATAAATGGTAAATTCATGTGTATTTAAGGAAAAAGATGAAGCGTTTTTTAACTTAAAGGAATAAGATGGAAAGAAAATGGCTTAGCCACAAGGAAAATATTATCCTTGCTAATCCCCACCATTTTGAGGGGATTGGAAAGGATAAGTTTTCTTCATAATTTATCTATCTTATTCCCATCTTCTTTCTTCAACTTAGAAATTTCTTCTTCAAATACACATGAATTTACCATTTATCTTTTTCAATCCAATCCTAGACACCAAACGAGGCCAAACATACAATTATAATGCTAAACAAAGCTCTAATGGCAATTATATAGAGTGTGTTTACTAACTGAGAACGTCTCTAAAATAGTTGATCTGGATACTTTATAGAGTATGGTACAACAAGTATAGAACACCACACGCAGCACCTCAAGTTATAATAACAGCTAGAACTCAGGGACTTACAGACTCAGGAACCTTTCTTACAATAGCAAAATAACAAATAGAGAGACTCCAAGATAGGAAATAGGCTCTCAAGATTAATATATTAACAGAATAATAGTATATTTACAGTAGTGTTTCTCTGTTATGCACTAGAAGTCTTCTAGTTAAAACCAGAAAATAAGAGTTTAAGAGAGAATAGAAATGAAGATTTTGCTTTTGATAAAAACTGGTATTTTTATTGCATATATGGATACCGGTACAAGAGTATGAGTATGAGATACAACATAAGGTTTTAAAACTGAGCACGAGAGATGTATTCTTTTCAAATCGTGCTGTACAGTAGAATTTGTTTTCTTATTTATACAAAAACATAGTTCTTGTCTTCAGTTGGGTTCTGGTCCTTCTGATCTTTTTTCATTCTGATCCTTCTTTGCATATACTAAAAGTCAAAAGACAAATATACTATAGACTAAAAGCTTGAAAGTAGGCAAAGTTAACAATATCACGTGAAGTTGCATGCTTAATATATATATCTAAAAAGGTCTAATTGATATTTAAGGCCTAAAAATCACAATCATAGGTTTTATTTGTAGTTGGGTTCTCAAAGTGAACTGCAGAGGAATTTATCAAAAAAAGAAACTGGTCCAAATTGTTTTTGCACTTGTTTTGATGAAATGGCAGTCGCTCTGTGGGGAATTTCTGGAGCTATGAACTTTCCTGGTACCTCCACCTTCCTTATTTAAATGAGTCAACGTTTGATTGAAAAAAATTGAGTTCCAAAGCAAACATGGGATCATATGCTATTGAGTATCAGTTTGTTTGGTTTAATGTTTCCAAAGATTACAGTCTCTCTGTTTTATTTATTTTAATGCAACACTCTCTTTGTTCCATTCAAGGCATTTCCTTTTCCTGAGCTTCACTTGCAGTCTCAATTTTCAATACTCTTTTCCAATTTTAGTGGCTGAGCCTACTAGCTGTTTGATGAAATGGGTCTAAGAGAATCTCTTAATCTCTTCTCTTTTTCAACTGTGTATGCTTAATTCTTGTGTTTCAAAAACAAAATTCAGATACCCATTTTCAAAGACCGATCAAATCATATTACAATGTTCTCACGGATTTAAACGTGATTAATTAGATGGTTTGTAGGTGCTGTGCTCTGTTTGCTCCTACTTGTATTATAGTTTCTTTTCCCATTGTTACAACCTCAGTTCAAATCTCGACTACAAAACCAGGCATGTTTGAGCTGCTATCCATTATATTATATCATGGACAACTTCATGAATGAATTTTTTCCATTCATCAATGTAAATGATCATGCTCTGCTTGCATGAGTGTTGATATTTGGAAAAAATAAAAATAAAAATCTTAACTGCTTGGTCTTTATTGCAGAGCTTAAATAAGTCTCGACAATAAAGAACGATGCTACATAGAACTCGACCTATCACTGCACTCTTGGTGTTGACTGGACTGAATGTTGTATTAGTTTCAACCATTACTCCAGTCTATGATTTCGTCTGCTTCCTTCCTTTTTGGGAAAGAAGGCTATGGTGGATGAGTTCACTGCCCTCCAACGGGCCGGTACATGGGTTCTTGTTCCTTCTCATCCCCCTAATAATGTTTTACCCAATAAATGGGTTTACAGGATTAAAAAGAGGTCGGATTGACCAATACAAGGCCTGTCTTGTGGCTAATGGGTTTCATCAATAGCCGAGCCTCGATTATTTAAAAAGTACCACCACTCATGGGCTTTTCTACACTCCTAGGTCATTATCTTTACAGGCTTATTGTGATGCAGACTATGCTGGAGACCCTGATGATCGACGGTCTACAGGTGGTTCTTGTGTTTATCTCAGTCATAATCTTATTTCCCGGAGTTCCAAGAAACACGGGGTCTTTCTCGTTCAAGTACCAAGGCCGAGTATCGCCAACTTGCCTATACTGCTGCAACTTTGTCTTGGTTTCTAATCTGGGTTCTTGTGCTCAAACTCGTCATGTTAAGATTGATTATCACTATGTTCGTGAATAAGTGGTTCGAAATGAGCTTGTTGTTTGTTACATCTCTACTCAAGATCAAGTTGCTGATGTTCATACTAAAGGGTTATCCACCACTCCTTTTAGATACTTACTCTCCAAGCTGCCAGTTCATCCATGTCGTCTCAGCTTGCGGGATTGTGACAAGAATTCCTCAACATAATTACCCTTGTGTTTGTTACTCTCTTTATTTCCCTTTTATTGCTATGTAACTCCTGTAACTTTTATAACCCCTAAATTCTTGTAATTCTTCATTAATGTAATTCTGTAACTCCTGTAACTTCTCTCACTTTATATACAACATACAGCAAGTCCTCTATTGTGGAAGGCAGTTACAATCTCTTTTAACTCTGTTATTTGCGCTAAGTTCTGTTGAGCTTATATAAGATTGTCCTCAAAGGTTGAATCCTGAAATGGTGGAGTGAACCTTCTTTGTGCTAACTGCCGAGGCAGTTAAATTGAATTAAAATTCGAACCAACCATTCAATGGTCAATCCAAATATCATATGGGCTCTCAGTCCTTTGTTCCCACTTTGTCTAATGGGCTTAAAGTTGGTCTAGCCCAATTAACCAACTAAATCAATTAATCAGGCCCATTATAGCCCATCATTGTTATTTTCGTCAATTTCACACCTTCATCCAAACATCCATACGCACTCATCAAATCACTTACATCCCATTATGCCCTCCTAAAAGTCCTTGCAACAAGGCAGTGAGAACATAAGGCAAAGATCTGTTTATTCCTTAGTCACAGTCATTTGGTTGAAAGTCAGATTTACGCGCAAAATTCATAATTGTATGCTCGGTCTACGACCACATACTGGCACGCTCAACACACGAAATAAGGATATTGTTTCCTACATTCGTGCCCTACTCAACATGTGGCTATAGAAATTTTGAGGCAAACAATAATGCTATTTAAGCTGACTGGTAGCTCAAATAACATTACTCATGAACAAAAACGAAAAGCAGGTAGCTTTAACCAAACCTTACACATGAGCAAAAGTCTTTATTTGAAAATAAGACTTGGTACCTTGGCCAAAAACCAACCAAAAATCCAAAATTAAGTTCAAAAGATTTGGGACCATACATCATGAATGCATCTGCTTTCTGAAATCAAAAATATAGTAATTACAACACAATGGGGAGGAAGCACCCAAAAATTCAACCGAAGCAATACTCAAAAGAAGTTGTTATTAAAAGATTTTGAAATGATTTCCTAATAGCATGATCATCCTTCAAATCTAGCTGCGAAATTCAATTTCAAAATCCATGCTTTAAGCATGGAAGGGGAGCACTCAATCGCACGAGAGGACATATGAATAAGATCCAAATATAACATCACCACATCCCAAGATGCTAATTGAGAAGGAGTATAACAAAACAAATTAGAATTCCATGCTAATCTAGCATGGACGATATACATTCCTTCTTTATACTTTGGCTTATTGGAAGGATTAAGAAGACAAAATAGAAATTTGGCCACAAAAAAAAAAAGAAAAAAGAAGACAAAGTAGAAATTAACGGTAAGATTAACAACAACTTTTTCTAAACCCCCTAACTACCAAAAAACTTCTCCTAACTCCTATCCATTTACAAACTCTTCCAAAACCCTCTAAAAGTTATAATACCTTGTTTACCCTTCTGATGCGCTCTGACACGCTCTGACGCACGCTGACACGCTCTGACGCACTTTAACACGGATTGACGTGCGCCCAGTGTAACTGTATTTTAATACAATCATATTTCAATACAGTTATACCTCAATACAGTTACACTGTCACTAAAATTGAAACTGAATTTTATAAAAATAGTTACACTGAAAATGAATTTCAGAAATACAATTATACTAAAAATAACTAAAAATAATTACACTATTATTTTTTAACAAGAAAAAAAACTTGCAAGCCCATAAAAAATAAAAAAACAGTTACATATTAACTAAAAAAGTAATTACACATTCATTAAAACTACGGCTACACTAAATAAATAGTTACATCTTCACTAAATAAACAGTTACACCTTCACTAAAAACACCTAAATTCAATTTCACTAAAAACAATTTCACTAAAACCCTAAACAAAATTCAATTCCAATAAATTCATTGATATTAAATTATGTTTCACTAAAAGCACTGAAACTAAATTTTGTGAAACTAAACTCAATGAAACTCAAACCCTATGCTATGTCATCAGCGTCCAAATCTCATATCTCAAAACTCAAACCTAGACTATGTCGTCGAGAGTCGTCCAGATCTCGGATGATCCAACTTGAATCCCACCATTCTTGATGATACAAACTGTTTAAAAACCTAATTCAACTCTTCGTCATTTGCATTCATAAGCAAATTTAGGGCAAAAATTGCATGGGCTTTTACTGCATCAATGAATAAAAAAGATACAATATATAAATGACTTTGTAAAACAAATGTTCTGAAACTAAATGCAAATGGTTTATTTTTCCAAAAATGAATTAATGCACTATGTGTTAAATCAAATGAAAGCTAGCTTTCCACTTGTCAGATTTCATTTCCATATATATATATATATATATATGGTTTGATCAAATATGCTATATATTATTGGCTCTTGAGAAATATCATCAAATAGATTATTATTGGCTCATAATTGTTAATTTGCTATATATATTGACAATATCATCAAATATGCATGCAGGAACATTGTCTTTTCTAAAGCAATATTGTTTTTGGGATGTAAAATTTCAGGATGCATGGGGCCATGATCTTCATTTGAGATTTTTCTTGTTATCAACAATTAGACCAACCCAAACACACATAATTGAAGAGCACAACGTGGAGAAAAAGATGGGTACTTGACCCGACGGAAATGGTTGCCAAAACACAGAGATCACTAGCAGAGGAACTCAAATTTGCCTAGAACCGATCCAGCTCGTCATTTGGTTTCATGGCATGTGGAGGTCAAGGAGAGGAAGAAGGAGGAGAGACGAGAAGATCAAGACTGGCCTCACCCGAAACCGTTGATGGAGCATGCGATGGCAAATGCTAGGCGGGGAGAGAGAAACTTACATATGAGAGAGAGTGAATAAGAAAACATACAGCTGGTTATTTCTAGTTGATTAACCAGCTAGGTATAAAGGATGGGTATATTGGGAATTTTTTTTTAAAGGGAGTCAATGGTAGATGAGTATAGATTGATTAAGGGGTTTTGGAAAATGTTAAATGTATAGTTGGGGGTTTACGGAGAGGTTGATTTTAGATGGGATTATGAGAGAATTCATCTCTAATTAGGGGCTTTATAAATATTTACATTAAGATTAACTACGATAAATAATTGAATTTTGAAAGAGGAATATCGTAGTTTACTATAAATGATGTGGCCACTGTGTGTCAAATAATTAATAATGTGTATGAAGTAGATTTAGGACATGTGCCCTACCCCTATTTTAAATAACCACTTTTATAAGCATCATACAGACATGACTTTTCATTTCATACGAAAATTATTTTTTCTTGTTTAATAAGAATGTGATAACCATTAAGACATTAAGATGAAAATAAGATTGATGTATCCTAAAAGTACAAATGAGATATTGAGAGAAACTAATAATGAAAGTTTGTGATAGAGAGGTCATCAAGCAGAGAATTGAGTTTCAACTTTAGTGTCTTTTGCATGCCACAGATAAGAACATTTAAAGATATTCTCTATTTCTCAGCAACAAAATAAAAAGTCTTTAGAGTGTTTAAATCACTGTTTAGAAAGACATAGCTAAATGCGCCTCAAGGCGCGCCTAAAGGCAAGGCAATCTCCTGACGCCTAAGTCGCATGGGTGTTTAGCATAAAACCAGTTTAGCATGCTAAGGCGTAGCGAGGCAATCGCTTAGTTGCAAAACAGCGCTTTTTCAATCTAAGGCGTCAGCTCGCAATAGGGATGACTTCCTTTTTCATTTTTTTTTTCTTACAACGTCTTTTCGCCTTTAGCCTTTAGGTATGTTTTAAACAAAACTATGCATTTTCACTTTTGGGATTGAACCCTTATTCCCAATCTCTTCAACAGCAACAACCATTCGAAAGCTGACCTTCTCTGTGCATTTCTTCCTCTTTGATGTGCGTTTCTTCCTTCACTCTGGACTGAAACTCTTCCCGCATCACCAGTTGGATCTTCATGATGCCTGCATCTTCATGGACACTGTCGCTTGGATACATCGACGCTGCCACTTGGATGTTCTTATCAGATAGTTAACCCAAAGGTTGTAATCTTTTAATCATTTATCTTGCTGGGTTTTAGTTAGGGTTTTAATTAATTATCTTGTAATTTAGTTACTATGAAAGATATAGTTTTGGAAATAAGCAAAAGAAATTGAGAGGGAAAAATATTTGAAATGCATATATATATATATATATATATTGTGGTCAAAGAAGCTGTAGGGTTATATAATGCTTGAATGGCTGTTATATAAGTATTTTTTTAAGCATTTTATATTATTTATATGTCATTTTATTACAACAAGTTTTGTTCAAAAGGATTACACTAGACATAAAATGCCTCGCCTTTTAAAACATTGGTTTAAATCACATTCAATAAGTTCAAGAAAACAATACACAAAAATTTAGTTATTGTAATAAACATAACACACAAGTATATCCGATATGATACTTTTTATACGAGACTAATAAATAAAAAATTTGGCTTATTCCATCTCAATACCAAGCAATAAAGAAGATATAGTTGTTTACATTCTCAACAGACAAGAATATAAATGAAATTCACAAACAACTTACTATTTCTTTTACATAAGCATTAAAATGAAAACACAATGTGTGCCAAACTATTATATAATTCCACAATCATTTAATGAAGTAGCACTTTTGTGGAGAAATCCCTTGAACAACAAAGCAAAAAACCCAATAAATAGAACACTATAATTGTCGTGTAGTGCTCAGAATCCAAAAGGCCTTGCCATAAATTGCACCAGCTGCATGACCATTATCTACTTACAAAATCTACTTTGAGTGTCTGGTACCACAAAGAGAGACTTTGGTCTATTCTTGCAAACCTTCCCTGTCCAAAGCATCACCAACCCTCCTTCAAAATTCGTTCCTTCTCCAGGATGTACATTCCTTCTTTGAACTTTTGGCTTGGGTTATAAGCCTTCTCCTAGGATTACACATGATCATCAATAAATGGATGCAAAAAAACAAAAGCAATTAGCTTAGACCAGACCTTGCACAATATAAGGTTCATTAGTGGCTAAGACACTGTCAAACACAAAGTTTGGACGACATGATCAAAAGCCTTTTTTCAAAGAGAAGACTTGGTACCACGACCGGAAACCAGACTGGAATCTACAAGTAAGTTGAAAAAATATGGGGCCAGTTTAATGAAGTATATTATGGACACACTGTTGTTCCAAAATCAAGAACACCCTGTTCATAAAAATAGTAATTACAACACAATGGGAAGGAATCACCAAAAAATTCAACCAAAGCAATCCTCAAAAAGGGTTGTTATTCTAACATTTTTGAAACAATTTCTTTATAAATTCAAGTCTAACTGTGAATAATAATTTTCATAATCCACGCTTAAGCATGGAAGGAGAGAACTTAATTGCACAAGAGGACGCATGAATAAGATCCATACATAACATCACTACATCGCAAGATGCTAATTGAGTAGGAGTATATTACATTAGAAATGCTATTAATCCCAACTCTCTGACTTAAGAGAGTTGAAATAAATAGCATTTTCATATTACATCAGAAACTAATAGGCATGGATAGTGATGCGATCCTCCCCATTAAATGCTGTCAGAAAAATGGATAGTAGATCATGCATGAACATTACAGTATTGAAAACCCAGAAAATTTACAAAAACTTACATATTTCCATCCCAGAATTTGTTGGCAAGAGCTACAAAAGATGTCATTCACTGTATGCAATCCGCTCATGAGATCCCGCTTTTCCAAAGGCCCAAGAGACACATTTACCCTAAAAAGAATGCTCAACCATCAGTGCAAAAAACCCATCAATTTTGCCTTTGTACATTACAAAACTTATCCAAATTAACAATCCCAAACAATTTAGACATTGCAAAGAGAACATCAAGTCAAGTCAACATTTTTCAAAAGGTTGTGGATGTTTAATGTTTTGGTAAAACAAAAAATATTTATATAATACAAAATTTGAAACCAAAAGAGAAACCCTATTGGCCAAACAGCAATTGACATAAGAAATGTGGGTTGAATTGGGTGGCTTACACATTCCTGAAGAGATAGGCTCGGCCCCAACGGCCCTGAAATTCCTTTGAAACGATGTCGTCGTGGGACGCGGAGTCCACCTTGCAACACCTGCACTTGAAGATCTTTGGCCCACTCAGCGTCTCTATGAATAGCCGCCCCATGATTTTGAATCTTCGATTTGTTTCAATTTTAATTTTTATTGACTGAGCCCAAATTCCAAAATTGATTGCAAAATCAAAATCAAAGAAATTTTGGTCCTTCAATTCGTCTCCCTCCGAGGAAATGAGCAAATGGTTGTTTTGGTGATAGGGACTGAGAGTGGGAACTGAATCAGACCGCATAGCTAGGAAGCAACCAAAAATCGACACGTCATAATATAGGGGTATTTTTGTCATGGAAATTGATTGAACTTTTAGTGCACGTGATAATTTGTGGTTATTTTCAATTTGGATACCCAACAACGACAACGTGTTATCAAATAATAATAATATCTTTTGCTTATTAATTAGGCAATTGATTATTGTTTTTGAAAATTAGCCACTGGTGGCTGGGGATCATGGGTGGTTTCCTCCAATCCAGGTTTTTTGTTTGAGAAATGGGACTGATTTTCCCAAATGCTCAAAAATCAAATCAACGTTTGTTTTCGTAGGGTACTCAATTGAGATTTTAATAGATTTTAAAAGAATTATAAATTTTTACAGATTTCATGAATTATATGAATTTTTATGAAATTATATGGAATCCATCCAAATTCAAGAAAAAAAATTACAATTCTTAGTTCCTCTATTTTATATTTGAAATCTATCAAAATTCACTATTTAAATGAAATCTTTAAAATTTATAAGAAATTAAATGTACCTATATATCAATAGATTTCTTAAAATTTTAAATTGAATACACCTAAATTTCGATGAAATATTTTAAATTTTAAATTGAGTACACTTAAATTTCTATTTTTAAAATCTGTTAGAATCTCAATTGAATACACCTACAATCATATAATTATTTTGACTGCAATATACACTTTGATCAATTGAATAGTTTTATGGCGTATGTATTTTACTTTTGGATCTCAGCTTTGCTCACTTTTCTTGAGATTTTGATGTTACTCTTGTTAATGCAATTAAGATTTGTATCATTTGAGGTTAATCTAAAGCAGGTAATGTCAACCACATAAGATTGAAATGTTCTTCCAAGAAATCACAAGAAAAGAAAAATAAGAAAACAATCTAATAAAGAATAATGGAGAGGAACAAGACATTATTTTGCATAGAAAAACTGGGAACCAATAAATGAAAAACAAGAAGGCCCTGGAGTACAGTGCATAAATAACTGAAATTTTTAACATTGTATAAGCTTTTCTAATCCCCTTCGGTCATTTACATCTTCTACAATTTCTTTTCTTCAACCCAGATGTTGAGTGAAAACATGTTTCTTGAATAACATTTAAACAAATTCAAGAAATTTGATCACATGTTGAAGAAATGCAGGGAACTTGAGTGGAAAGAAGAGGCTTGTGAGAACCCGCCAAAAAGATCTGTCAAGGCCTAACTGTGCAGTGTAGCACTAAGATGAACAGCACCCAGATTTTCTAGGCTCTGCACCTTCTGCTTCTTGGTTCCCATCTCCCTGTAAAACCACCGTCTTTCCATTGGACAGTAGATCGTGCTTGAGCTCCTGAGATTTCATAACTTTTCGGCTTAGTATGTTGTAGATCTCTTTCACGACCATCTGAAAGGCAGCAGAAACATTGGACGAATCAAGAGCAGATGTTTCCATGAAAAACAAACCCTGTGCTTCTGCCAAGGCTTTTCCTTCAGAAGTGGGTACCTCCCTGGCATCCTTGAGATCCGACTTGTTACCAACAAGTATTGTAACTACATTCATGTCGGAGTGAGCTGTTCAACAGTATATCCACCTGATCAATCCTCAGTCCATCACATTAATTAAAGATAAATGCAAGGAATTCTTTTGAAGCCATTGGGGATAAAGGGCGAGCAGATTGACAGCAATATTGCAAGAGAAAGCAATGTCATTCTTAAACTCTATCTTCAATATGAATTCTTTGTCAAATACTCTTTAGTGGACTATTTTAAATGAAGTAGGGGCTACAATTTTTATTTTGCTGCACTGTTTCTAATCTGTTGATTTCTTGATGTCTTCTCTTTTGGTCTGAGATTTTCTTGATTTCTTTTTCTTTCGGTACATAGATTTTCTTGATGTGTAATGAGCCACTTTACATATAAATACTGGATGTCCAAATTCTTTGAACTTCAGATTCTTTATGTTTCTGCATCTTTTTTCTTATATTGTGCACCTCATATTGTATTATCATTAAAAGAATCATTTCGCATCCACTACTGTAAAATAATACATTCCCAGCAGATGCCCATACACAGTGAGGATGAAATCTTCATCCTCATTTTTTTTTTAATTAGAATACTCACTTCTCTAACCAATGCCATACGGCATAAAGCATCACCATCAATTCCTCACAGTTTCAACATTTTATAGGCTAATAATTCATACAATTACGTGTAAGCATGTCGGATTTCCTAATTTAAGTTACCTAAAAAGCAAGTTAAATATTTCATTATGTTGATAAAAACTTCTCGCTTTACCAAAAGAAAACAGCCTCAGGAGAATTATGTAATGGGATAAAAAAAAAATATTAAATGAAAATCAAGGACACACTATCAAAGCACTTACTGTGGAGTTCATTAAGCCATCTGCCGATGCTATCAAATGTCTGGTGTCTACTGATATCATACACCAAAAGAGCTCCAACAGCACCTCTATAATAGGCGGATGTAACAGCCCTGAACCGCTCTTGACCAGCTGTGTCCCATATCTGTGCTTTGACTTCTTTACCATTGATATCTATCTTTTGGGTTTGGAACTCTACTCCTATAGTTGACTTTGAATTAGGGTAGAACTCATCTCTAGCAAATCTAGCTAGCAAATTCGATTTTCCAACAGCTGAGTCACCAATTAAAACAATCTTGAAAAGATAATCCTCAGTCTTTTCCTCCTCAGACTGAAAAGCCATCGTCCAAACTCCACAGATTTGTTACTCTAATGGACCATATTAATAATGAGTAGCCTGGATGGATCTTTAAGGGACTAGTAACCTGAAATATCAAACATTCCCCTGTTAAAAATGAGGAAATGTAATTGTCTGTACAAAAGGAAAACAGTTGGCAGAGGAAAAGTGAAAGGCAGGGAAGGTATATAAAAGAAAAAAGCTTTCAGCAATTTCTTGGATGCAGCATAGACAGAATCTGAAACTACCTACCTTACAAGCTAAGGTAGGATTAAATATAGTAACTTCTCTGCCTCCAAGATCTTTCAGGATAGCTTTCTCAATTTCAAATTACAATCTAGCCCTACAGAAAAAGTGCCAAATCCTGCAGCATCAAGAAAGCATGAGGCATTACAGAATTCTAAAGATGAACTGGATTTGAAATCTTAAAAGGCAAGCTACTCCCCGGTAAAGATTGTTATGACTAGTATTTTAACAAGGGACCAGCCAGGGAATAAAATGTAAGAGCAAAACAGGGTAACCATGAAATAAATTTAACAATTGGAGAGAGAGAGAGAGAGAGAGAGTGTGTGATTTGCATGCAACTGCCTTTATGCTTGCGTTTTACAAATATATGCATGCTTCAAAATATTTCACCCTCAGATGAGGTATAACTTATAAGTAATACCTCAATCCCTTCTTTGACCTTAATTTTGGCCTCCTCCGACTCTAGATTTCCCCTCCTACTCAGTGCTTCAAGGCTGAAATCTGGAAATCAAAGATAATGGGTTAGCTTATTCTTTTAAGAGATTGCAACATGAGGCGATGACAATGACACAACATGAAATTTGAAATTTCTTGAGGTCTCAAGAAGAAGTTTCATAAGAAATATTACCCTGTGATAAAAAATAAAATAAAGGCCACACAGCTGCATTATTTAGAATGTCAACATTATACTGCAAACATTGCCCTCAATTACTAAAAAGAACCCAACTCATGAAGTAAGATACTAGCATTATGTTAATCTTCAAAGTCAATAAAAAGAAAAGGGACTGTAATTAAAACCAAATTAATCAACTACTGCCCGAGAAAGAGCTCAACTAAATGAACCCTATTCACATTTCCACTTTACAACCCCCACAAATATAAAGGTGTCAAATTTCTAAGCTCCCAAAAACACCCTAATCCGTAATGAGCAAAAATACCCACCCAAGAATTTTTTTTTGTTTTCTTGATAAGAAACATTTAAAGACACTATATGGGCTCAAAGCCTAGAAACCAGCAAAGGCCTTTGAGAAGTTGGCGGAGTTATGACTAGACTGTCCCAAAGGGCTGATAAGGGCACATAATTTTAGAAAACAAGATGATCACTATAACTCATACCCTTTAATTCCCAAATATAGGTGAAAACTCAAAAGGATGGAATGACCCAAATGAATATCATACTCGGGGAGCCTGAAAATCGAACCCACCAACATTCACTTCTCATATTCACCAAGCACATTCCTATCGAAAACAATAACTTGTAGACACATATATCACTTTTATTGGTATTAATATGCATCAAATAGAAAGATAATAAATTGTAAATCCACAAATTACCAGATTGCGGGGTCGATAATGAATCAATAGCTTGGACGTGTCCAAACCTGCCACAACTCGATCCACCGAAAAAAATTTCATTATCAACCCAAAGCACACAACAGACAAATACAATGACGACAATGGTATCGAAAATTTCAAAATAAAAAATCGCAATTTGGAGATCCATAATAAGGAATACAAGTCAATCTCAAATTTACAAGGTTTCAAAATAGAGAGAGTGACCGTGGGTGATGTGACGAACGGTGGTGATCGGCGGAGGGGAGACGGCGAGCGGAGAGATGTAAGAGGATAATGGGCACGGAGAGCGTCAGAAGCACACATCGGACAAATGTGGGGATGAGAGAAACAGAAGACTAAAGGTAATTTCGGAATATTTCCAAAGATATGAGGGCTTTTTCGTCTAATTCCGAAGGAGTTCAATCCGAACGCGAAAGCAGTAACCCACCTTCTTAGCTTTAAATTTAAGAAGGCCCAATTTCTAGGGCCCAACTGAAGCATGGTATGCCTTATGTAATTCAATCTCTCCTCATTCAATGCACGACAAAAATATTGTTTGCAATGAATTTCGAGAAGTATATATTGCCCTATATAATATGATCTCTCATCTAAGAGAATCTCCGAGAGAATAAGCAAATTTAGCACTATAAATTTTATTTTATTTACTTATATGGTAATTTGAAAGGCAAGATTTGCTACTTTAAAATTATAAACTTCAAAAAACTCTTCAAAATCATTATTTTATTACTTTCTTATGTTTTCTTATTTTAACTAAATTATTATTTTATTAAATTTTATATTTTTATTAATTAAAAATGAATATATTAATATTTGAAGAGCCACTTTCATTCTTCAAATTTGAAGAATTGACTTTGGGTTTTCAATTTGAAGAGTGCATTTACTGAGGTTGTTGTAGTAGATTTTTCTTATGTGTCACATCAAATTGAGGTAGCAAACATTTGCTACCTTTGTTAGCATTTCCAAGAGAATAAGCGAAATTGGCTCTTCAAATTAGACTTTATTGACCTATGTGACAATTTGAAGAGTTATATTTAGGGGTTGGCAATGGGTCGGGCCAGCTCAATCCTAACTTTTCGGGCTAGGGCTTGAATTAGAGGATCCAATAAGGCTTTTGGACTAGACTTGGGCCTAAATGCACAAGCCAGAGGCTCGCCCATCGGGCTTGGGCCTTGAAGGCTTTTGGGCCGGGTTGGGCTAGGCCTAAACGGGCTTTTAGGCCCTTTTTGACTTTATTTTGGTATTCATTACTTGAACATCAAACACAACTTAAGAAAAAAATTTAGATATTTAATTTAGTCCATACTTAAGTTCATACACATTACAAATCCATTTGGATATAGAGTTGAACCATAAAACAGAAAACTAACAACAATTTCATATTTCAATGATTAATCATGTACAAAATTAAAACATATGCCTAATTGGGGTTTTAATTGGGTAATTGGCTAATTTAGGAGTAATAGGGGATTCAATTGGGTAATTGACTAATTAAGACATTTTATTTAGTATAATTGGGGTTTCAATTGGATAATTGACTAATTTAGGTGTAATTGGGGTTTCAAAACTCAGTTGAGTAATTGACTAATTTAAAAGTAATTGAGTGATTGATTAGTAGATTACATAATACATATAAATTATAAATTATGCAATTGATATATAAGTATGTTATATGTATGTAAATTTGTAATTATAAGTTATATATAATTATGTATATATATATAACTATATATTTTGTTATATATATATAGTTATATAATTATATAATTTATTATAGGAATTAAAATTTGTGCCTAATTTGGGCCATTTTTCGGGCTTTAGGCCGAGCTTCAAAGGGATGGCCCAAGCCCAACACAAAGGACTTTCGAGCCAAGTTTGGTTGGCCCAAATTTCAAGCCTAATCGGGCTTCGGGCCCAATGGGTCGGGCGGGTTTTCAGTGGGCTTTGGGCCTTGGGCTTTTTTGGTGAGGCCTAGTTATATTGCTACTTAAAATTTTTCACTCCAACAAACTCTAACAACTTCATTATTTTATTAATTTATTGTATAGATAAAAATGCACCATTGGTTCACTAACTCTTTTTGTTTTCCCAACTTAGTCCATAAATTAATTTTCGTATCACTTTGGTCCACGAATTCTATTTCTTGGACCAACTTGGTCCGTTTCATAATGTTTGGCCCATTTAGCTGTTAAAACCCATTATGTGCACCGCATTTGCCTGTTTATGAAGGCAAAATAGTATTTTCCTCCCCGATTACGTTAGTCAACTTCAAACTGCAAGCCTTTCCTCTTGTCTTCCCAACCTCTGGCTCCATTTATGTTGTCCCAACTCGCCAAAAGTTTCTCTCTTCTTTCTCCCTCCTTTATCTCTTTTTTCTTCCATTAAACCCATAATTTAGGGTTAGAGCATAGTTCCCACACCAATGTCATCCAACTCATCACCTTCAGCACATAACCCATATGGTCAAAGTTGGTATTGTCATTGCAAAAGGTTTGCGATGACAAGAACTAGTTGGACCGATTTGAATCTGAGAAGAAGATTTGAGTCATGCTTAATACCAAAGGTAATGGCTTTGTACAAACACAAGTCCAGTGTTGTTTTTCTTTGTTTTCCCAATTGTGAATGTGATTAATTGGAAAGAAAAATTTTTAAACAAGACACCTACTTTAGGAAAATCTTAGTTTATGACACCAGTTTTGGGTTTGTGTTAGTTTAGAACACATATATTACAATTTGTGTTATTGTAGAATGCACTGTCAACTTTGTTACATTTTTCGTTAAAAATAGATCATGTGTCACTCACATGACTATTTTTTTTATGGGAAAAATTGACAATTCACCTTAAATTTTAAAAACAAATCAAAACTTAAAATAATAAAAACCCAAAAAAAAAAAGAGGCATGCAGGCATTATACTCCCTTCCCCACTAGGCCCTTACCACCAAGCCCTAACCCACCTTCGGCAATGGCTTACCCTCTTCCTTTTCTCATTTCATCAAGAAAAACTACCCGAATCCACCACCACGCACGGCAGAGTAACAGTGACCATTGCTGCAAAAAAGAAAGGGTTTTCGAATTTCAATTCACAATGGGTTCAAACCAATTCAACCAAAGGTAAGAACACTAAGAGAAGATTGAGTTTGATACCTGGGTTGACAAAAAACAACCACCGGAAAAGCCAAAAAGGAGAAGCCACCAGCCTTGTGGCTTCGATTCGTCACTTATGGTGGTTCAATGCACAATCCGAATCCACCATCAAGCTCAGAGTGATGAGAGAAAAACGTCTAGGTTGCAGTTGTGCGAATACACCACAAAAAATGGCGAGTCAACGTCAGATGAGACTCACGAATTCAAACTAGTCTTGGGTTTTCTGGGCTTTTCAAGATGAATTGAAGCCAAGGAAAGGAAGAGGGAGAAGAGGCAACCACAAGGGGAGAAAAACCACTTCCATCCACCGTCGAACAAGTGCCCAAGCGCTGGAGACAAGGACGACAAGGGATAAAGAACAAAGAGCTATGGGAGAGGCGATGAGGCAGATGGAGAGAAAATAGTAAATTTTTTTAAACCCCCTAATCACACACAAACTTTCCTAAGCCCCCACCCATCTAGAGACTCTCCCAAAACCCCTTAAAATTTATAATACCTTGTTTACCCCTCTAATGCGTTCTGACGCGTGCACTGACGTACAGTGTAACTATATTTCTAAAATACAGTTACACTGAAACTGAAATTGAACCTTAAACAAACAATTACACTGAAATTGAATTTTAAAAATACAATTACACTAAAAAATAACTACAAATAATTACACCATTATTTTTTAACATGAAAAAAAACTTACAGGTCTATAAAAAAAAACAATTACAGTTACAGGTCCATAAAAAAAAAGTTACAATTACACCTTAACTAAACCTTCGCTAAACAAAAGTTATACCTTCGCTAAACAAAATAGTTACACCTTCGCTAAAAAACAGTTACACCTTTGCTACAGTTACATAGTTCCACTAAAAAAACTCAAACCCTAGGCTATATTATACGTTCCTGCAGTAATAGCCTTCAAAAATGCAACTCCTAAATATAAACAGAGAGCTTATGAGGAAGCTGTTACCAAGCAACAAAAAAAGGTGAGAAAAATTAGATAGCAGAACAAGCTGATCCTACCATCACTAACATGAAGTGTAACCCAGGGATCCTACCAACACCTTCGTTACAGTTACACCTTTACTGCGAGCCACTTCCTGCAGTACCCCACTGTCTCCTCCACTAATAACCAAAACCAAAATGGGCAGTGCGTTGGTGTCGGGACGATGAGAAAATGACTCCAGCAGACTAGGGACGACGAGAAGAAGCTGTCTCTGGCATTCCGGTAGCTCATCCTTGCCGGAATTGACGGATCATCGGCGAGAAAACTCAACTCTGCCTAGACTCGATCTAGCGTTGATGAGTGGTTTAACGGCAAGTGGAGGGCAGGCAGAAGAAAAGGGAGAAAAGACGAGAAGATCTGGACTAGTCTCGTCGGCAACCGTTGCCGGACGATGCAGCACGCGCCAGCGATTGCACTTGAGAAGGGGAACCAGATAAGAGAGAGAGAGAGAGAGAAAGGGAGAGTGGGAGAGAGAGACCTGATTTCAATTTTTGATAACCAACTGTTAATTGGTAATAATGGGTATATTTGGGATATTGAAAAAAAAGTGGGTCAAAGCTAGTTTAATATAGTTGACTAGGGGGTTTTGGAAGATTTTAAGTTTATAATAGGGGGTTTGGGGAGAGTTTAATATAATATGGGGGTTTATGAATATTCTAGCTCTAGTTTGGGGGGTTTTGGCACATTTGCATGAGAGAAAAATGAAAAATGAAAAATAATAATAATAATAATCCCAAAAAAAATTCTTTTGTTTTATTATTAATTTTAATTTATTTTTAATATTTATTAAGTTAGAAATTGAAAATTAAAATATTATTTAATATGAAATGATCAAATTATCCTCCATTTGGACAGAAAATGTAACGGAGTTGACTGTGTGTCACACAATAGCACAAACACTAAATATGTGTCCTAAACTAGCACAAACCCAAACTGGTGTCCTAAACTAAGATTGACAAATTATCCTCCATTTGGACAGAAAATGTAACAGAGTTGACTGTGTGTCCCACAATAGTACAAACACTAAATATGTGTACTAAACTAGTACAAACCCAAACTGGTGTCCTAAACTAAGATTGACCACATAATAGGTGTCCTTTTTGAAAAAATGTCTCTAATTGGAATGAGTCTTTCTATTGTAGAGAAATGGAGGGTGTGATTATTGGCATTGGTTGGACCCTCCTATTTGCCCATACTCTAGGCAGGTGATTCCGGGTTTGCAACTCAACAACACTTATGGCTCTGATACCAAATGGAGAGAGCTTGGTTCCATCATGGTAGATTAAGCACAAGCAAAGTAATAAGTAAAAGTAATAATGTAATAATTGTAATTTGCGGAATATAGACAACACTTAAATTAAAGTAAAAAGCGAATAATAAAATAACTTCAATAAATGCATAAAATAAAGTAAGGCAGTAATTTAAAATAGTTGTAAATAATGCAGGAGTGCTTACTGAATAACTAGATCTTTTAATTGATCATGAGAGATTACAAAGATATAAAAGTACTATAGCATAAGAATATCATAGTTTGATATCTCAAGTGTACTAGGACAATCTCACAATGTTTACTCAGAAAATGAGAATGTGTTTACAAAATGAGAGAGTACAGAAGTAGTAGAATGTAGTCTGCCTTGAAAATTTCCAGAGATGTTTATTTATAGCCAAGGTGAGGGTACTGTGTGGAAACTGGAATTATTGTCCAGAGTCACAAGCTTAGTGGGAGACCGTTATGGTAGGGAGGTCACTTCAAACTGGCAAAGGCATATTCTCTGCATATTTTGAAGATAGCACATGCTAAAAATCAAAAGCTTCTAACAAGTGAATAGTAAAAAGTCACTATTCATGAATAGTAACATGTCTTTTGCCTTACAGATTGTGACTGTTTGTTTACTATGAGGCATGGGGAAAGCCATAGGGTTAATCTTCATTTAAATCATAAGGGTCTTGAGCATCTTCATAGTCTGACCATAGTTTCTTTTGGATAGTAGGAGCAATTTTGGGTTGACTGGAAGAAGAGGCATCAGAGGAGGTGGAGAGGTGTTTTCTTCTCCTCCCATCTGCTTGACTTGGAGGAGAATTTGTTGAAGCTAATTGTTATAATTCTGATTTGGTTTTATCCTCAATTGAAGGTAGCACGCTGAGAAGGATCCCTGGGGAGAGGGAATTTAGTATTGACTTACTAAATAATCTGATCATGGTTGAATTTGTCCCACCATTTAACTTGAAATTGTCTGGTAACAATATTAGAATTGATTTCATAGTGCCATTTGAGGATCCAAGGCACTTTATATTTTGCCATGAAGTGAAGAAGTTGGGGCAATTGGGCCGCAACCTCATTGACTTTAAAGACAGTGGAAAAAAATCGAACTGAGTCTTGCAATTCAGATGGTAATAGGGAGAAAACTAGACCATGAGTTGTCCACCATTTTTGAAACCAGAGAGGGAATTTGCTTCTGAATTTTTTGTCAAAATTGATAAACCAATAGTGACTGAAGTCTTCATTTTGATGCAAAAAGATTTTAGACCAAGCATCAATATAATCATAATAAGTGACTGGCACATCCATACTAGTGATAAAGCAGTGTGAATAAGGATGAGAACCCCAATCGGCTTGATTGATTATATTTTGGCTATATAAAAGAGTGATAAAGGATTTTTGTTTGATCATTTCAATCTTTCATTGGTTTGATTAGGATTGACTCGGTAGTGAACATGATGTCTCTATAAAATTTGAGTGGTATACTTGGATGAGAAGGAACAAAGTGCAGTGAAGCGGGGAAGATAGGCACAAAGGGCAGGGGACTTAAGCTGACTGAAGCAAGGTTCAATATAAAAGAGTGAGTGGCTAGGGACTTTGGGAAAATAAGGAGAGGAGGCGGGATAGTGGTGAGTGACTGGCTGAGAAGAAGGCATAATGGTTGACCGGTAGGGGTCATAAATTAAAGTTGACTGGTAATTGGGTCTTATACCAAGAGTTGTGAATCTGTTAGCCATAGATACTAGAAAATGACTATAAGGAATAAGAGAAGTGGGGTAAATTTGTTAAATTTTGACTTGGTTGAGAGGTTTACTTAAAGAAGAGTGACCATCAGGATTTTTAGAGGCCATTTTTCCCCTGCAAAAATTCACGAGTGAGAAAATCAGGAATGCATTTTTGACTGCCAGAAATATGTTCAATTTCAAAATCCAATTTGTTTTGATGCAATATTTTGAACATCTTTTTCTAAAACATATTTGGCACTTTTGCAATCAACACGAATTGAGAATTTTTGGTTTAATATATCAACTTGAAATTTGGAGATGCATAATACGTACTATATATAAAATTTTCTTTTTAATAGTACTATAACTAATTTGTGCTTGTGTCCAAATACCAGAATGAAAATGAATGATTTGTTCGGGATAAGTAGGAAGAATGCGTTGTTTGAGAATGCCTCCATAACCAAGTTCAGAAGCATCAGTATCAACAATTTTGAAGGAACTAACAGTAGGTATACCTAGGCAGGGTAAGGTCTTGACATAAGTTTTTATTTTTTTGACTATGGAAGTATGGACTGATGTCCAAGGAGGAGGATTAATTTGAAGTCTATCGAATAGAGGTTTAGATTTCTGTCTAAGGTTTTGATAGAAATCAGCAATATAATTCAGAGACCCTAAGAATCTTTGAAGTTGATTTTTATCGATAATTTCATCAGGAAATTTATCAGCAAATTGGTTACTCGGTCAATAATTTGGGAATGATGAATATTATAACCAAGAATCGAATATCTGTCTGGAATAATTTGATTTTTGGAGTTGAAACAACAAGACCATTGTTTTTTATTATTTGGAGGAAAAAGTTCAGATGCTTCCAATGTTCATCTAATGATTTAGAGAATATCAGGACATTATAGATGATGGAAAAGTGGCTGTAAGGATTGAATATGTCATTCATAATATTTTGAAACTCACTGGGGGCATTGTTTAAGCCAAATGACATTACTTTCCACTTGTAATGACCAAAAGGTGTGACAAAGGCAGTTTTATATTTGTCTTGTTCATTAATCTGATTTTGCCAAAATCTACTTTTTAAATCAAATTTTGAGAAGATTACTGAATGACTCAATCGATTAATGAGATCTCGTTTGTTTGGAATGAGGTATCGAATCCATTCAAGAACAGAATTAAGAGGTTTGTAGTTAATGACTAAATGTGGAATTCCATGTTCTAATTTAGCATTTTTTTGGACATAGAAGGCATGACAAGACTAAGGAGATTTGTTTTTTTGGCTTATGCCTTTGTGAAGTAAATCTGTAATTTCCTTTTTACAGAATTACATGACTTCTTGGCTCATTTGGATGGGTCTTGCTTTCGTGGAGATCTGTTTTTCATCAAAAAATTTTATACAAGGAAGTTTGACTATGTGTTTTTTTTCCAATGCCAAAAGGCATTGGGAAGGTCCGAACAAACCTCATTTTGGAGTTTGTTTTCAAATTGTTTGATTTTGTGTTGGAGTTGGTTGATTCTTTGGAAACATATTCTTCTTTTAAATAATTAATTTGTTTATGTTTACTGTGGATAAAGTTGAGAGATTTAGAGATAGAATCTTGTTGATAGGCAAGTATTTGTTAGAGTTCTAGTTGAGACAGGAAATTGGTCTAGGGTACCAATTTTTGGTTAGACTAGTTGGTGTAAGTTTGTTTGAAATTCTATTGAGTTGTAATTTTTGAAAAATTTGACTAATGTGTTCTGAGTTGTTGTCAGAATAGTCTATATTTGTTTCATTGGGGGTGGAAATGCTATGTTTGTTTAAGACTGTAAGAGTATTGGAGGAATTAATTTTATTAGTTTTTGTAAATGGAGGTAAAGCTGAAATCATTTGCTCTATTTTCTCTAAGATTGGACGTTTCATTTTAGGATTTAGATTAGAAATGATTTTTGGAAATTTGACTAGAGGTTTGTGTGTGTGGGTAATTTGGTTGTGAACCATTGGTTTATCAAGTTTATTTTCAATTTTATCGAATTGTTTGCCGATAGTGTTGAGGTATTGGTTTGTGTAATTATTTTGTTCTATTAATTTTTCAGTTTTAGGGTCACTTCTTGGAGCCTGAATAAGGGAGGCTGGAATCTGAGTTTTCAAATAGTTAAGGATAATTAGTTCAAAATAAGGGTGATTAGAGGAAGTGGTTGTGTTGTCAGGTTTTGACCAAGTGGTTTTAGTTATTGTTTGTAATTGTTTGTTTTCTTGGTATTAGGCAACAAAATCAAAAAAGTAGATTTCTGTTTGAATTTGGTTCATGGTGTATTTCCATTCCTGAAAAATGTGTTCTTTTTGTGCACGGGTGTATTGGGTTCTGTAATTGTGTTGTTTTTCTAAATTATTTGGAGATTCTAAATCTTCATTTAGAATTTTAAAATTTATTTGAAATGGTTTATTGATGGTGAGTAATTGTGGATTAATTGGGGGGTTGACTTCAAAATCAGTTGGAGTAGGAGAAGTTTGCTCTCCTTCAATCGATTCTTCCTCAACAATTAGGGTTTTTGTTGTGTAACAAGAGTAAGTTACTTGGGAGGAGGATTGTACTCCCTTAAGTTTGAGTTTTAACAATTTTTATTTTTTTTTCCAAATCTTGATCTCTTTTTTTTATGTCTTCTGTGGTTGTTGTCCCTGCAAATGAGTGTCTTGCAGGGATAGTGGATCTGGTAGTGGTTTGACTATAAGTGTCTAAATCTTGGATGTGCAGAGGTGGTTGTAGGTTTCTGAAATTGATTTTGACTGTTCCGTCAAGGTATTGTTGGATATAATCAAGGTCAATCAAGTTATTTTAGATATTGGTTCGGTGATTTTCATTGCTTAACAACCAATCAGTTGGTAATTGAATGTTGGACCATTTAATAGTATGTGAGAATCTTATATTTGCATTTTCTTGACTGCTTTGAATCAGTAAGGTTTGATCCTTAGGACTTTTGGAAATGGCTTGAAAGTTGATGTTCGTGTTAGTACATTTAATTGTAATAGATTCTGTAAATCAAGGCCAGAGGTTGGGTACCTTCAAGGACATGATAACCGGAGGTTTTAATATTTAAGGTTAAAGCTTTTAACATGTGAGGATCACTCAAGCTTACTTTGAAGTCTGGATAACAATTAAAGTGTATAGAACCATTATAAAGACTAGATTCAATGATTCTGAGAGTACTATCACTAAAATTAGTGAATCGTGCATCACGGAGACATAACAAAACAAAGGCATTAAGGCCTTTTCTGGTTAAGGGTTTTATTGCAATCTGGACTAAACCAATGTGGAGGAAATTGTGGCCATCTTTTCAATTTTTTTTATAGCTTCAGGACTGAATAACTGGCAGGTTTCATGTTCTTGACTGAGGGCATAGACTTGTTCAACAGTTTTGACATGATGTTCACTTTTGAAAGAAGAAGAAATTGACCATTTTTTCTTGAAAATATCTTTACTAGAAAGTTTAAGTATGTTCCAATCGTTGAAGTCAATATGAGGATCAGATTGGTATTCAAAATGTTCTCCGTTTACTATGTCTAGGATTCTGGTAGGACCAAACCTAGAGCTACTAGCTGTAAAGTTAGACCGAAAGAGCCTACTCATTGTTTCAAGGTAAGAGATTGTTAATAAAGAGGATTCTTACTGTTTTTGTCTATTTGTAGCCATGTGTTATGTTCTTCTAAAGATGTTTCACTCCGCTTATGCCGCATCTGCTTATGCCTCACCTAGGACTTAATGTTTGGACTTGGACTTAGAGTTTGGTTTGAAACAAAAAGAGAGGAAAGAAACAGGGTGGAGAATAGAGTGAACATGAACAAAACTCAAAATACAAAACAATAACTCAACCAAGAGATGAAATAGAAAAAATCAGAGTGTAACTCAACAACACTTATGGCTCTGATACCAAATGGAGAAAGAGCTTGGTTGCATCATGGTAGATTAAGCACAATCAAAGTAATAAGTAAAAGTAATAATGTAAACCCATCACTTGCACGTTCACATTCACTCATCGTATCTGACGCTTACGCACTACCCTAGGTACTTGAAACCAAAGCATTGAACCTTTGTGGCCAAGAACCGTTCCTTCCTAGACCCACGGTCGTTTGACTGGAAGTCAGATTCAAGCGCATTCATCATTTTTTGTACTCAATTGTAAGGCCAAGTACTGGCACGCCTAACGCACACAAGAAGGACTTTGTTTCCTTAATCCGCGGTAGTTGACACATGGCCGTTAAGATTTTGAACAAAACAATTATGAGAGGAGAATTTTCCATAATGTTTCTGGAATTGATTGAACAACTTTGAGGCCATAGATAATGTGCTTAGTCTCACTAGTTCGTTTTCGTCGAATTATTTGGAGTCCCGAGCTATTTTTTATGGATTTTTAAAGTTGGATTAAATTGGGATTGCTTATTAGGACTGACAACAACAAGTGGCGCGTTGTGGTTGGCGGAGGTGCTGACATAGCACTAACACAGACGCCAAACAACATCGTTTTAAGGATAGGGATCCACGCGTACCGAGGCTTATTGTACTCTGCTTCGCATGCTAACATTGCCCTTTTTAATCATAGCCGTTCACCTAAATTAAACCGATTCTAATGTGGGCCGTCCATCTCGTGGATAACCCATCAGCAGCTGGCCGAATCTTTAGACTTGCACTTTGACCTGTTTCTCCCAACTCGCTTGACTCGTCAGTTTCACCCATTTTTTCTCACAGAAAAATTGAATTTTCAACCCGTGGGTACTGTAGACCCAGTTTGACTTTTACTACTTGTTAGTGAACTTTGGTGTATTTTGTCACACATTGAAAACTTACAATTACTTCCCACTCTCTTATGCATATAAATAGAGACCCTTATACCCCATTTTCACTTGCATCACCAAGTGAAGTTTGAGATACTCATTCCTTGGTTTCTTTGGGAGTCTCTCAAGAAAAGACAAACCAAAAGGGAAGAAAGTTCCCATAATCCAAATATTTTTCTTTTGGGGAGCATGCGTCTTGGACATCATTGGGGTGTGACACCCACCAAATCACTTCGATCCCATTATGCCCTACCAAGGCAATAGAACCTTTGCAACCGAGAGTTGTTCCTTCATCGGTCCACGCTTTCCTGCCAAAAGTCAGTCTCGCGCAACATCATCATTCGTACTGGCACTCCCAACACAGTTTGAATGACGTAAGTTCTTTGATCTACGATCTAGTTGAAATGTGGTCGTAGAGATTTTGAAGCAAACACCAACACCACCCCTCAAACCCTTATAAACACAAAATCATGATAAATTGAATTTAAAAACAAAATAACAAAAAAAAGTAAAACTAAATTATGAACTAATCGAAACATATACTCTAAGACAATAAACAGTTTAAAAATAAAACCATCGAACAGTGTCTGTATGAGCAATATGGTAATTTAACATGAGGTATATTTAAAGGTTGGGGAATGCTAGAGTGCCATAATGATATGGAATTTTCATGTCAATTAAATTACTTAATACATCTAATAATATATTTTCCACATAAGCATTAAAAAGACTATTATATCCTCGTTTAAAATTCTACAAAATATAAATCAAATTACAAAAGGAAAAAGATTTTAAAAAGATTTCATGACAAAATTATAAACCTCTAAATGTACATACGTTCAGTTCCTTAATGAAAAATTTCCTCCAATTTTAGAACCCTAATTAAAAAGCTGCTACATCATCTCTCCTATTGCATCTACAATTTAGAAAAAATTTGTTCAACTCATGCATTAAGGTACTCTTTAATTCTCTACTTCTATCTCTTTAGTTTAGGATTTAGGTTATGTTAGATATCCTACAAGTATACAATGTGGATGTAATATAGTATATGAAAAAGGATTGTCGTACCCATGACCATGAGGATTTTTTAATCAAACTCAAGAAATTAAATTCCTCATTTAGATCTAACAAAAATAAACAATAAACACGACCTGAAATTAAAAATAATTCTGAACATCACTAGACATTCAGAATCTTCTAGACATTCGCTGTGTTCGTTGGTCATCACTTGAACTCCAAGTTCGCAATCTAAACATATAACTTTGCTAATTTGCGCACAAATCACCTTCTTAACCTATATGTACTCAAATAGCTATAACTTTTCCTAGAAAAATGAAAATCATGATCTATAAAATTTTACAAGAAGCTGACATTCGTATCTTTCAAGCGGTATAAGGCTCATCATCTCGTTTGCTCCGAGGAGGTGCAGTTTAATCCGAGAAGAAGGCTGATCTACCCAGAAATTCCTACTCCGAAAATATCCAAGTGTCCCTTTTTTATTTGTTTTCTCTTCTTTGCTCTTCAACCTATAAAACTTAAAACTAAGTTAAACTAAACTAAATTCACTTAAAAATACAACAGGAATCCAAGAACAAGAGTATAAAGACATATAAAATAATTGTAAGATCATATTCTAGCAAGGGTGAGGGTATAATTGCAAAAACAAAAACAAAAAAATGATGTGTATTATTTAATTGAGTATAAACTAATTAAGACCATTTAATTTGGGTTGGATAAGATGGTCTTTCAATAAATTTGATATTAATTTCATATAAAAATATATGGTGATGTGTATAATCACAAAAATAGCAAAAGAATTAAGTGTATTATTTAATTTTGCCACATAGGATTATGGCACAAGTATTTTTTGCCATAATGTGGCACAAAATCTTTTCCCTTAAAGGTTTTAGACATTGGGTTGAACCCATTGATTATAATATAATTCAAATATATTTTCACTTGACCATTTTGTAAATTGAAATGTGTAATTTTGAAAAAAAATTTTTGGTTTATTTGTAATTTGCTATAATAAAAATTAAGGGCCGTTTAATTTGCGGAATTTATTTTTTGGAAAATCAATTACTATGTCTTTTTTAGAGGGAAGAGAATGTAAGATTCTCATTCTCTCGTTTGTAATGTTAGAAAAGTAAACCAATAATTGGCTTTTCATTTCTATTCCTTTATTTAGTTTGTGCAGGGATAGAAAATAAAATTGGTCTAATTTTCAAATTATATCCTTATTTACTAAACAAAAACAATATTTTTTTAATTAACTTAATAAAATATCAGGATTAGTTTAGTCCACAAAATAAGCAATAAATATTTTTCCAAAAGGGAAAAACCAAAACTCAAATTTTAGCAATGGTTTCATTTTCTTCTAATAATGTACTTATCAAAAATGAAAATTGAATTGATTTCTCACTTCATGCATCCAAAATTTAAACCAAATGAACCTTAAGAGTAATTTAGTATTTTTCAATTAGAAAACATCTTTTCAACCAAAAAGATATTAAAACAATCTTTGAATTATGATTTTGTAAATGTGAGCCATTTTTATATGATGACGTATGTACCATCAAAAGTTAACGCAACTTTGTATATTGGTACAACTAATAAGTTGTCTCCTAGCCCCCTATAGACCTTGGATGCCACTACTTTTAGAAATAAGAGTCGTAGAAGGAAACAAACTCAAAAGTCAAAACCAGATATATTGCGAATCTTTACATTTTTCACAATATTCCAGATATGTTCAAATTCAAAGTACTAATTCTATGAAGTCTGAGAATCATAGTCTGGTCCCACCCTACTGACCAATGAAAGGAACTCTGGTTTGTCATTTTTCGTTTTATCCATTATCCATTATCCACTAGAATCCTTTGCTACATAATTATCCTCACACAGTCATTGTAGTCACACTACTGGGCTGACTATAAATCCCTGTGTTCCATATAAACTCACAACATTTAAGGAAACAGCTACAAAATAGCATTTCAGATCAATCTTTATAAAAAAATAGAGATTTACCAACTCCTCCACAAACTTATATGAGTTGGTTGACGGATATTGGATTAACGTTTTGAAATTCAAAATACAGGAAACCCACAAGCCAACTAGTCTGCAGAAGAAGAAGAAGAAGAAGAAGCAGAAAGAGTTGGATCATCGAGAAGGTAATGGTTTTCTGAGCATTGTTTTTGTTTTTATTTTGGACTACCATGCTTGTCCAGAGCAGACCCTGAAAGTATATTGCTTTCATGCTTGTTCTATTGTTTTGTGGTAATAGGGCTGATTTTTTGTCAACAACAAGAATGATCTAGATTGACTTCTCTATATTATTTTATGTCAAATAATAAAAACCCATATATTTTTATTTTGGATTCAAAGATAGAATTGACTTGAACTTTAGGAAAGAGTGCTGATTTAGATTTCTTTTGTTTTTGGGTCTGAAGTGGTGATTAGATTGGGTAGAATATATATTTTATTGTAATTAATTTTTTTATGGTATGCATAGTAACAAATCAATGAGAATTGGCTGCAAAAACTGATACTAGAGATATAGGGCTAGCCAGTGATTATTGATATGGTAGTTTCAAATATATCTATTTAGAGATGGTAAAGTTATATGATCTGTGGTTGACAGAAACTAAATTAGTAGTACATCAGCATAGAGTTAACTTGGAGGGAATTTGTTACATGAAATGGAGGGGGGACACCAGCCTGCTAGTAAGCCAGAGTTCACAGAGTGCTGGCGAACAACATGGAAGACGCCTTACATAATGCGTCTTGCGCTCTCTGCTGGCATTGGAGGTCTTCTTTTTGGATATGATACAGGTAATAATATATCAGAAAACCAACAAGTGAAATTGATGTCTGTTCAATCAATTCAAAGAAATTTCAATCATTCATTTTATTTACTTGTGTTAATATTGGAGTGCTACTTTAGGTGTGATTTCTGGGGCTTTGCTATACATTCGTGACGACTTCCGAGAAGTTGACAAGAAAACATGGCTCCAGGAAACCATAGTGAGTATGGCAGTTGGAGGCGCCATCTTTGGTGCTGCAATAGGTGGATGGATGAACGACGCCCTTGGCAGGAGAAAATCAATCCTAATCGCGGATGTTGTGTTCTTCCTTGGTGCAATAGTTATGGCCATCGCTCCAGCCCCATGGGTGATCATAATTGGGAGAATTCTGGTTGGTTTGGGAGTTGGAATGGCTTCTATGACCTCACCGCTCTACATCTCTGAAGCTTCTCCTGCTAGAATCAGAGGAGCTCTTGTTAGTACAAATGGTTTTCTAATCACAGGAGGACAGTTTTTGTCATACCTCATCAATCTCGCCTTCACCAAGGTAACATAACATGTTTGATGTTTCATTCTTATTTCCAAATTTAAGACAGTCCAAAATTAAAAACAAAGACTAACAATTATAAGATCAAGAATATGGATCTCAAAATTCAACTTAATTGTTGTGAATGAATCTGTTTCAGGCTCCTGGAACCTGGCGTTGGATGCTTGGAGTAGCAGGAGTTCCAGCTCTGGTTCAGTTTGTACTGATGTTGTCGCTCCCAGAGTCTCCTAGATGGCTCTACAGAAAGGTAATGATCAAAGTCCATCTTAAAACTTTCTTTGCGTCCTCATAATTATTTAAAGAGATTGAAGTTTCTTACAATTTATATAAACTCTGTAAAAGAATTGGTTTTCCAATTATTGATTTCTGAAAGTTAAATTATGTCTTAGTCAAATCTAGTGTACTTAACAAACAAATTGGCCTAGATAAAGTAATAGTTTTTAAGATTCTTGTATCATGAAAACTTAAATCATCATATATTTACAACTCTTTGTTTTTTTATTGTGTTAAAAAGAATAAGGTAGATGAGGCCAGGGCCATATTAGAGAAAATTTATCCTGCTGAAGAGGTTGAAGATGAAATGAGAGCCTTGCATGAATCCGTCGAAGCTGAAAAGGCTGAGGAAGGAGATGTTGGGGATGGTATGATAGCAAAAGTGAAGGGTGCATTGAGCAACCCCGTTGTCCGGAGAGGACTCTATGCAGGCATCACTGTCCAAGTGGCTCAGCAATTTGTGGGTATCAACACTGTCATGTACTACAGCCCAACCATAGTTCAATTTGCAGGATTTGCATCAAACCAAACAGCTTTAGCACTTTCTCTTATCACTTCTGGTCTCAATGTGGTTGGCACCGTTATCAGCATGTGCTTTGTGGATAGATATGGAAGGAGAAGGCTGATGATCATTTCCATGTTTGGAATCATCACTTGCCTGGTGGCGTTATCCGTAGTCTTTTTCCAGGCAGCATCCCATGCTCCACGTATTAGTAACTTGGAATCCACTCACTTTGGTACCAACTCTACATGTCCGGCTTATGTCTCCGCTTCTAATCCTGCTTCATGGAGCTGCATGACATGCTTGAAGGCACAATGTGGCTTCTGTTCTAGTAAAGTGAAGGAAGTAAGTTCACATATTTTTACAGTTTGGCCTTTAATTTGATTTTAAAATAACTCCATTCATTTGGCTGTTTCCCTTGTTTCCAGTTCGCCCCAGGAGCTTGCTTGGCTTCCAAGGATAACATCAACAGGTCATGTGCTGAAGAACACCGTGTATGGTATACTCAAGGTTGTCCTACCAAAGTTGGATTCTTTGCAGTGATTCTATTAGGATTGTATATCATTATGTATGCACCTGGAATGGGAACCGTACCATGGATTGTGAACTCGGAGATATACCCATTGAGATACAGAGGTATAGGTGGAGGAATGGCTGCAGTTTCGAATTGGACTGCCAATCTCATTGTGAGCGAGACATTCTTAACGCTTACTCATGCTCTGGGTTCGGCGGGGACCTTCCTCCTCTTTGCTGGGTTTTCATTTATTGGACTTGTAGCCATTTACATGTTAGTTCCTGAAACCAAAGGATTGCAATTTGAGGAGGTTGAGAAGTTGCTTCAGAAAGGCTACAGACCTAAGTTATTTGCTTCTAAGGACACCAAAGAAGGAAAAAAGGTTGAGTCTGCATCTTTTAATTAGCTAACATCGTTTTTAGGTTTTATCTTTTTCAATGAATAAAGTCATCAATATAAGTCTCTCCATTTAGTATCATGTTGATAGCGAATGGTAGGGTAAAACATGATGTTTGTGTGCAGCAATATTATGCAGATTTGTTTGGATATTGCAATGTGCTCAAGTAGGGTTTTTTATTAATATCACGTCTACTCAGTTTTATTTCCTCTCCTTCTTATTCTTACTAGTTGGGATTTAAAATGATTAGTGAACATTAACCCACTAAATAGAGTATACTTTAGCCTCGATCAAGCCAAACCTTTCTCCCACGCAGAAGGAAGACAAACACAGAGCCTAAACTCAGCAGCTAAGAACTGGCCTCTTCCCAAATTAGCAACAAAGCCCAAACATCCAAGTACTATATTATCTCATACAATCAACTTTAAGTATATGGGGGGAGGAGCATCCAAGTGGGGATGACAACGCGCTGGGTTTGCCAAATACCATACCCGCCCCACCAGGTAATCCCCCCATCCGGTATTCGGGGACCTTATTATATTTTTTAAAAATAATTTTTTTACTAATAACATACTAAAACAACATAAATATATAATATAACATGTTGTAACACAAAATCTCCAAGTCGTTTGAGTCCATAAATCAACAGTCTTGTAAACATAAGGAAGAACCTTTGGAGGTAAGGGGCACCGGTATGGTGCCAACCGAAAGCTCTCCAATGGTCAAGTTAGTAAACAAGATTGATTATCAACTCAAAGCATGAGCTTAGAGCTTAGAGCTTAGAATTACTTACTTTGAAATGATATTATGAGAGCGTTTATATAGATGATGAATTAATCCTCATGGCCTTAGGATTGTAAGTTTATTAAACTTGTAATCACTGGAAAGTATAATCCATATTGGATTGAACTCCTATACTTGAATCCTTGTTTGGAGAGGATTCAAGCCATTTAATTAGTATGGGAGCTGGTTTCCCAATTCTTTTAGGAGTTTTTAGATCCTAATTATCATGAGAATACCTTCTTTAGTTAGTTTAGGATACGTCCGCCCATTCTACCTTCTTTAGTTAGTTTAGAATATGTCCACCCATTTCTAGGTGCCATTCCGGACCTATCTACGAGTCCTAAGAGCCTCCCCAGGGGTACCCAGCCTCTTTGGCATATTTTCCTAGACCCATTGGCGGATTCGTATGCATTCGGCCCCTTTGGGGGTTTATGTGGGTGATGACCCAATGTCCCATGTTTAATGGGTCCTTAAATTCCTTGCATGCTTTATACCTCCGGTCCCTTTGCATGTTATTGGAGAATGTCCATAACTTATATAGGTATCTCAAAACATAGGTTGTATTCTTCTAACACCATAGGTCCTATACTTCTATGCCTTTTCCAATAGACCTATAAGGATGGTTAGGTCCCTTCCTTTTTCTATGAGAATGGATAGTCTCATGCTAGAATAAACCATGGTCCTATACTAGAATATTTCATGGTCCCACATAACATAAATCATAAAAATTCATTGAACACCACATTGTTTTTTCACCANAGGTCCCATGCTAGAATAAACCATGGTCCTATATTAGAATATTTCATGGTCCCACAATGATAATTTTAATCCAATATCAAATGAACATGAAGGACAAATATTACTAAAGGGGAAAAAAAAAATACTAAACCGTAGCCCACATACTCCACGTTGGCAGCCGCACCAATCTGCCAGCTACCTCTCTCTCTCCCTCTCTCCCTCTCTCCCCCATGTGTATAGTGAGAAGAGGAAAAGTGTTCAAATAGTACGTAATGATCCAAACCATTGCATGTGTGACTCTAAAATTGGGGGTCAACAAAAGAAAAGGATAGGGCCTAAATGAACCTAATTATTAGAGGGAGGCCTAAGTTTAAATTCCCAATGGCCAAAATAAACAAACTGGACTAGGCCAGTGAAAACATCAAATTTGAAAAGGAAAAGATTGAAAAAGATAACTCAGCTGTCCTCAAAAACCGATGTGGACCAATAATTGGGCTACACATGTTTTTTCCATAAAATAAAATTCCAGATTTGAACTAAATAGAAAGTGTTTGATGACGTTAATGTTGAAGAGCATCTTTTCATTTCTCTCTCTCCCACAATTCTTTGCCAACTTTAGGATAATACCTTAATACTTTTTTATTTTTGATTGAGGTTCAAAAATATTGTTCAGATGTTTTTAATTGAAAAAAGTGTAATATTATTATAAAATTAATGACATTTAAATTTTAATATTATTCTAGTATTATTATAATATTATTCTAGTTTTATATTATCTTAATATTATAATATTATCTTATTATATTATCCTAAAATTAATTTTGAGATTTAATTGTACCAAACGATCAATTAGTTTTGGTTTGTAGACTCATTTCAATTGTACAAAATGATCATCAACTCTGGTTTGTTGGCTTTTATATTATGGTTAATGCCTACACCAAACCCAATATATACCCTAGGAGAGAATGGGGTGAAAATATGAGGATTTAGCTTCAAAACTCGAGAAATATATATATATATATATATATATTTCCCAAATCAAACCATCTTCATCTTGTAATTCAATTTCTTTTTATGTATCTTCTGACAAACTTTGTGAATGAAACATTGATGGATTATCTGAACAAGATATCCTCAATAAAACCAAAAAGGAAATTACTCTCCAAGATTTACAACTCGAAATAAAAAACACTAAAACATAATTCGCTTATTACAAAATCAAAACGCAACTTTCACAAATAATTTTCACTTAGTCAACCAAGATGATTTAATTATTCTAAGAAATTAGATCCACTCCCCGCCCCACCCCACCCCCGCGGCCCAAAACTGACGAATCCAACGCACACCAAAATACTTTACAAACCATTAATCATATTCAACTTATGAAATGATATTCAAAAGTAAAAATCATCATAAAGACTTTGAGTTCGCAACTACTACTCTCATCGATTCTGGAGCAGATCTCAATTGTATTCAAGAAGGAATAGTACCTACCAAATACTTCACTAAAACCACAGAAACACTAACTTCTGCAAATGGGAGTAAAATGGATCTAAGTTATGAAATACCTAAAGCTCATGTCTGTCAAAACAATGTTTGTTTTAAAACCTCCTTTGTTCTTATCAAAAACATGACTATCCAAGTTATTCTAAGTCTTCCATTTCTTACCTTGTTGTATCCCAAATGAGGGTTCAAGCATATAAGTTCAATCCAACATAGATTATACTTTCCAGTGATTACAAGTTTACTAAACTTACAATCCTAAGGCCATAAGGATTAACACATCCCCTATAAATACATGCTCTCACAAGATACAAAGGTAATTAACTCTTAAGCTCCAAGATACTGCTTTGAGAATATAGTGATCTTGTTTACTAACTCGACCGTCGAAGAGCTTTTGGCTAACACTACACCAGTGTCACCTTACCTTTGAAGGTTTTTCAATTGTTCACAGGCCCTATCGTCGTCACGGTTGGAGATTTTGTGTTACAACACCAATTCATAAAAAGCATATAAGTTCAATCCAACATAGATTATACTTCCCAAAATGAGGGTTCAAGCATATAAGTTCAATCCAACATAGATTATACTTCCCAGTAATTACAAGTTTACTAAACTTACAATCCTAAGGCCATAAGGATTAATATATCCCTATAAATACATGCTCTCACAAGATACAAAGGTAATTAACTCTTAAGCTCCAAGCTACTGCTTTGAGAATATAGTGATCTTGTTTACTAACTCAACCGTCGAAGAGCCTTTGGCCAACACTACACCAGTGTCACCTTACCTTCGAAGGTTTTTCAATTGTTCACAGGCCCTATCGTCGTCAAGGTTGGAGATTTTGTGTTACAACACCAATTCATAAATATTTTTCCAATAATAGAAAATAGGTTCAATTAAAAATTAGTCCATTGAACTATAGGGGTACTTTTAAGTTGCTCCCTAAATTAAAAAAACTTTCAAGCACATCGAACTATAGCGGTGCTTTCAAGTTGAAACCATGCAACTTTAGTGATGTCATCCATTATTCGGTTAAATGCTGACATGGCTTTGCTGACTTGGTTTTGTTTAATGACGTGGATGTTATGTGGATGCCACATAGACAACAAATTAATAAAAATGCTCAATTACAAATTAGCCCATCGAATTATAGAGGTACTTTTAAATTGATCCCTAAATTAAAAAAACTTACAAAATAAGGAGTACTTTCAAATTTCTCCATAAATTAAAAAAACTTACAAAATAATAAAAAATTACAAAATAATAGAATTTTTTTTTTCTTGCTCCTCCATCAATTTCTCTCTCTTATTTCATTTTCTTTTTCTTGTTTTTAAATTTGATTGAATTTAATTATAATGAAAACCCACACTGAAAATCTGTACAATTTTTTTTATCTTAAGTTTTTTATGTTTTTCAAATCCCAAATGAACTAGCAAGCTTAGGAATTTCAACTATAACTACATCAACCTCAATGCAAGCCTCCCAAAATTTGGGAGCTCAAAGTCTACCTTTTTCTTTCTTCACTTTCTTTTGGAAGTTTTTTTTTTTTTTGGGGTGAAAATGGGTCTTCAACACCTTAAGGCTTAGTTTGGTATTGCTATGAAATACAACTGCTGTGAAGTAAAACAGCTGTGAAACAAAATAGCTGTGAAGTAAAGTCAGCTGAGTGTTTGGTAAATTATGTTTTCAAAACTGCTGTGCTGAATGAAGGTGTTTGGTAAATTGTAATAAAAAACTGCTGTGACTGTTATAATTACTAAAATGGACATAATACTAAAAATGTTTTTAACTTATTTGTGTGGGGAAAAAAATGGCATTTTACTAGTTTATAATTTTTTGTGCACAAAACAAAATTATTAAATAAGTATGCATATTATTTTTGTTGAAATATTTTAATTTTAATGGTACTCATAAAATATCATGATTAATAATATCAAGAAAAATGAAAATAAAGAATGTATGGTGGAATATGTTGGGATATTTTTTCTGATTTTGCAAAAACATTGAACATATATTGGGAAAAAAAAATTTAAATATAGGAGCCTACAACTTTCAGTCACTACAGTTTTGAAAAACAGGTTTCAAGTTGTAGTGAGTGACCTAAAATTGTGAGTCACTACAGTTTTTAAATTTTTACCGAACACTAAAACTGTTGTGAGTGACCTAAAATTGTCACTCACTACAACTTTTGAGTGTTTCACTACAATCTCAAACGGAGCCTAAGAGTGGTTGTGATGGCCTGAGTGGATATTAAGATGTGAAATTTTTAGGACCTCTTGTTTATCCTTATCCAATTTATCTATTTTTTCTAATCTATAACTCCTTTTAAAAAGTTGATAAACTAGATAAGGATGGATAAGAGGTCCCAAAAATTTCATATCTTGATATTCACTCAGACATCACAATCTTGAGGTGAAGACCCATTTTCATCATAAAGAAAACCCCAAAAGAAAAACTTTAAGATAGAAAATCAAATAAAATGAAGAAAACCCAGAAAGAAAAAGGCAGACTTTGAGCTCCCAAATTTTTTAGGGCTCGGGTTGGGGTTGATGTAGTTGTAGTTGAAAATCCTATGCTTGCTAGTTCACATGGGATTCAAAAAAAAAAAAAAGTACANAAAGTACAAATATGTAGTGTGAGTTTTCATCATAATTAAATCCAATCAATTTACCATAATCAAATAAAAAATAAAAAATAAACAAGAGAGAGAGAGAGAGAGAATAAAATTTTATTTTTATTA